>JAYJMH010012646.1:0-22576 GCA_036873815.1 Phacellophora camtschatica | reverse complement strand
TCTCTCTGATGTCCACTTCTGCAATTTGATTGGCTCCGCCAACTTTCTGGCGGAGGGAACCAGCTTTTTTGCTTAAAATTTATCAGACCCACTTGGAGCAGTGTGAAAGTGGTGGCGTGCTATAAAGGTGGGTCTGAAGCAATCAGACTACAGTGGAGCCTGGTGCGCCCATTGAACTATAAATAGTTCAATGGGTGCGCCTAGCATACCACGTGCGAACTTGCCGAATTTCATGACACGTATGTGCACGGAGTTGATCAATTCGAAACTATCTGTAGAATATTTCAGGCTAAAAAAATACTGCGCATATAACTGTCAAGAAATTTGGCAAGTTCCCCCCTGTGGGTCTATATAAACAAATGCAACTTTTGACAATGCAAGGTTTCATCAAAAAATCGCTATTGCGATGAAAAGGCTTTTTAATAAAATAATATGAAATGGATACCTCGTTGAATATTTTTTGAAAAAGTGATACCCGTTGGGCGGCACACTCCTCTACTTCTCCCATGGGACTGCCCACGCTTAATATACTTAGGTAAGAAAATGTGCCACCTCAGAGACGTAAAAAGAAATTTGAATAGTGAGGGGGCACAAAATTTTAAGGGCACTTTGACCATACCCAGTTCTTTTATGACCACGCCCTAAACACCACCCTCATTTCTGCTTGTAGGGATGATCTTTATAAGAGCATACGGGTTAAATCAAACATTGCAACGTATTATTTGAAATGTAAAGAGTGTATATTCAAATGACACTCACATGATAGTTTGATACCTAGATTCTAGAATATATATTATATAGTGCATAATGACATTAGTAAACTGCATAAAAGGTCACCAAATAATTAACTGCAGTTAACTAATAGCGCACGCTAAATACAAGCCTATAAACTGCTGCTGTATATTGACCACTTTTCCATAAAATTCCCCTTAAAAGAAACTTGAATTGCTCTTCAGATATAGATTGGTGAAAACCTATCAAATTATATATAAAATTTACATCTGCTATCTCTACTGCCCGTTATATCAAATTTCTATTCCCTCGTTAGGTTTCTTTCTCGATGTAATCATGATGTAATACTGCCTGCTATCTCCAATCAGTGGTGTTATCAGCCCTAAAAACTGGGGCGGAAAATTACTGACGGGGTTCTGGGGGTCTTCTTTGAAGAAAATTTTGTATAACCACGCCCTTAGACTCTCGGAAAAAGCTGGAAACGGCCTTTTTGGCATTTTGATATCAATTGTTTTCGAAAATCAACGATCTCAAGCAGTATTTTAACAACTGTCAGTAGTCTCAGCATTTAAAAATCGAATAAAGTAGAAAGTAAGTTT
This sequence comes from Phacellophora camtschatica, assembly GCA_036873815.1. Taxonomy (NCBI): domain Eukaryota; kingdom Metazoa; phylum Cnidaria; class Scyphozoa; order Semaeostomeae; family Ulmaridae; genus Phacellophora; species Phacellophora camtschatica. The sequence goes on along the minus strand of JAYJMH010012646.1, from coordinate 21,245 downwards.
TATCATGGCGTACATATATCTAAGACGGATGGAAAATTAACGTGAAACTTGCTAAAAATTAATAAAGAAATTATTCCAAAAGAAATATAAATTTTTCATTCCCATAGATTTTTTCGCCAAATTTCGAGAAATTAGAAAATCTACTTTAATTCTGCTTTAAACCTACTGCACAAAATTGATCAAGCCTTCTCCGTGCTCCATCTGAAATAGCCAAAGATTTTATTTACGCTTTGATCAAAGACTCTATCTACGCATTGACCACAGACAACAATTTTTTAACGAAATTTTTTTAAGAGCTCTTCTTTTAACTTTTTGAGGTTAAGTAAGGACACTTATTAAAAAAGGGCACTTTTGTTAATTTTTTCAACATTGACAGAGGCGATTTTTTATTAATCTTTGAGAAAAAGGGCCCTTTAATCTATTTTTTCGGGATTAAAAGGGGCGCTTTAAAAAGCTATTCGTGATTATACAAGGGCACATTTCAATTTTATCGGAGTAAAAAAGGGCACTTTTCAATTTTTCACGTTAAAAAGGGCACATTTTTGAATTTTTAGGGCATTTTTTCCATGTTTGCAAAATAATGGGGGGCACGTGCCCCTAGTCCCCCCATCGGTTCCTACGTCTCTGATATTTTCTGTATTTTGGGGCTTTGATGATGAAAAACAAAATAACAAAGCCTTTACAATTTGATCATTAAAATTTCTGAAAAACCATGATGATGAAAAACAAAATAACAGAACCTTTACAATTTGATCAGTAAACATTTTTAAAAATTATTGTATAAAAAAATATTGTAACCTTAGACTTTATAAATGTATAAAAGTATTTACTCTTCTTCATAATTTGCTGGGAATTTGTTGCCAATTTGATGTTTAAAATTATGATATCAGGGCCAAAAAGAGCCACCAGAGGCAATCTAGCCACCTTGGATTTCAAAATTTTGCAGTGCACATGTAGGTTTTAATAGCGTATATGGTTTGAAATGTCGACAGCCTAGCCTCACGATCACGGTGACGACAGAGAGCAGTGCAGGCCTTCTTTTGAATTATTTTTTACCCTTCCACCGCTCCATGCGTATGCTCGTTTTTAAAGTGTTTGCAAGCATTTTGTCGGAAAATTCTGACAATTCGCCCACCCTAAAATATGGGTCCCAGTGTTTTTTTTTCTTTCTTCCTTTATAGTTGATTTTTTAATATAGCTAAACTAGTATTAAAATAATACCATGCAGCTAATAAACCAACTAAAGTATAAAAGATATAAATATAAAATGACGTATATTGAATATGACAAATTTAAAAGGTATAATAATGATAGTTGATTGTATCATACGTAGCCAACATTTTGGATGTATGTTTTACACAAGTCACAAGTGCAATTAAATGATTGTCAGTTTTTTTCTTCGGTTTTTGAAAATGTTTAATGTTGGAGAACTTTTTATGTCGACATCTTTACGATACAGTGTTGAATTCATAAACCTTGTATTTTGGTTTCATTTTTGAGAACTGGCATTGTCTCTAAACTGATAGGGAAGATCATTTATAGAAAATATTTCATTTAGAAATGTCGGATTTAGAGGAAATAGTATTACTTTTGGTTAGTAATTGTTCAAAAGTTGATTGGTAATCTTTTTAGGCTATTCTTAATGCTCTTTTATGTATTTCATTGATATTGTTATTGCTCTTTCTACTCCAGAACATCCAAACTAGGGGGCAATAGCTGAAAAATGATAATATAAAAGATTTTGGTGTTTAAAAAATGATGTTCAAAAATCTCAAACATTTGGCTTAGATAGAGCCAGCTCGGGCTCAGAACCTAAATGTTTGAGATTTTTCGCTTTTCAAATGCGCAAACTTTAAAACAATGTAAAACATTTCTTAGCACAAACAACAAAAAACACGTTTAGAACATTGATTCTTGTTTAAGAAATTATGGAGAAGACCCTAGAATTGAAAACCTTTCGAACTCCCGTTAATTCCGACCCCCCATATTATTTATCTTACTTTTCAAAAAAATATGTTCCACTGTGTCTTTTGGTTAGTAATTGTTCAAAAGTTGATTGGTAATCTTTGTAGGCTATTCTTAATGCTCTTTTATGTATTTTATTGATATTGTTATTGCTCTTTCTACTACAGAACATCCAAACTACGGCTATAGTTGAAAAATGATCTTTCTATGCGTAATCAAAACCATGACAATTCACAAATCAGCCTCGAGAAAACGCTCCATTTTGTGCCAAGAACTACTCCATTCCGGCCGCAGGGGGCGATGCGCTTTTTGCATCCCCTTAACCCCCACATCGTCGTTTACGCGATGTTAAAAGTTGGTAAACTTTTAAGCCTTCGTTCTCCGGATATTTTCAACTTTCCAACGACGAAATAAACTTCCATCTTATACTAATACTATTATTTTATTTTACACCATTAATGGTTCGATTCAACGAATGTGTAAAGCAATACACTGATTGGACAATTTTGCACCGAGATGTTTTTTCAAGAACAACTGAATAAATACTCGAGGTTTCAAAGCTTGTAAACATAATTAAATACGATTTAATAAAAATGCGTTCTAACGATTTGACATGAGTTGAAAATTTTCAGGAAAACATCAATATTGGAGATTTTAATAATTAAAAAAATCCCCCCAAAAATATTTTTATCCAAGTTGGCATGGTTCTGATAGTTTACCGTTCAAAGCAGACAAATCGAGTCACTGATTTTTTGGTACATGTGATCAAACGGGTAACCTTTTCTGGGTCACCATGTACTTTATCGTGTGAGAACTTTCATACAATAATATAATACCAAACATGCTAGTCCACGGGCTTCAGGAAAAATAAAGATCAATTTTGTTATTTTGTCGTTTTACTTCATTTTTGTTTTGTTTTTGCAGTCACAGGGGAACAAGGGGACGTCAGACGGGGCATTTGCGCAGTCCATTGAACTAGCGCAGTCGCTCTGTTACAAAATGTGTATCGTGGTTGGTCTAAAGCAGCTGCATTATAGTATTTTGATATTAATCAAGCTCCTGTATCTGTTAAGAAAGAATATGAAGAAAAAGGTTTTTGTACAATAATAATAATAATAGCAATACCAAGTCTCCGTTTCGGAGAAGTTACAAAGTTAAAACCTTGTAACACTTGTGTTATAGCATGGCAATGCAAATTATTTATTTATTTTTTTTCTTTTTGAAACTGAGCAAAATCTTTCATACACTTCCCATATTTTCTTCAGTATATTTGGATCGTTTGAAAATAGTGATTTTGTGATGACTTTTGATTTTAATTTGTTTGCATAGGTGTTCAATCATTTCTTCACATTCTCCGCAACATCTACATTTCATGATCAGGAAGATATTTAGATTCGCTTCCAGACCTGTCATATTTAGTTCAAGCATTATGAGATTTGTACCTATTTTCTTTTCTTTTATGTATTCTGAGCTCAAAATTTGAATGCTTAATTAGTCTTAACTCTCTATCTGGTTTTTCTTTATTTGATTTATTTATTGTCTTAATTATTGACCATTCTTTTTTTATCACGTTACACAATCATCTGTTAATTTGCTGTTATCTCTAAATTTGGTATTATTGCCCATATTTCACTATGAAAAATTCTTTGTTGTGTGTGTAACTTCGAATAGCTGACAGTAAAATATTAAGTATAATATAAAGTTAGTGAATATTAAAGCAGACTATTTCACTATACCAGCATTTTTCAATTCCATTATTTTTGTTCATTATATATTATTTTAACTAGTCTTTGTTCAGGTCGATTTATTATTTTTCGTAAATATGCAAGTTTTCTCATGATTGATAATTCTGTCTTCTATTGAAAGGATCCACATTCAAAATATAATACATAATTGTGGTATTGTACGGGGGACCTCTAGGATCCCCCACTTTGTTCCTTTTTTAATATCTTGTCCAACCTGTCTATTAGCTCTTTTTTATTATATTTGGCAATATTTCACAACATCTATTACACACTTTTAATGGGACAGTGAACCGACTGGACTAAAGCCACTGACAAAAACACAGTTTTGTTATTGCTGCGGAGGAGCATGGCGTTGTTATTTTTCTCGTACGACAAAACGAAAGCGTGATCATCTGACTACGTGATGAGGTCGTCAGAAAGAAATTGGCACGTTTTGAAATTGATATTGTTATGAAGAGGAAATCATTTAATGAATTATTGTGTCTAGGAAACCAAGAAACTGTCGTGGACTCAACCGGCTTTCTTTCTTCACTGTTGGAAAAAGAGCAGGAAACATTATTTGAGTTTATTTGTTAGGCCCCTCGAAGTGAAAGTGAAACCAGTTGTTGTTTTGCAACGCAAGAAGGGGAATATGTGGAGCACAACGAAGATATATTATTTGTTTACCCCACGGATGAGATAGCCCGTTTTCACAACCACATATAGTAAAGAACGATAGCAAAAATACGAAACAATGAATATTTTTAAAGGTTTGGTTTCTAACGTGAAAGGATTCTATGATGGAATTAACTCTGCAACTTTGACAGGAGCTATCGATGTGATTGTTGTGAAACAAGAAGATGGGAGTTTAGTGGGAGGGCCTTTTCATGTCCGTTTTGGGAAACTTGGCGTGCTGCGAGCAAAAGAGAAAGTGGTAAGAAAGTTTGAAATTAACTGTTTTCTTTGAACGACTGTGATTATCTTTCTTTTGAAAACAATTGTTGATAAGAAAGAAATCAAAACAAGTTGTCACGAAATATTTTGCAAGCGACAGCGCACTTTTTTAATTTTAGCAGGTCCTTTTCGTTTTTTTTCTTCTATTTTTAGTTAAATCCTACAAGAAGGTTATGGTGTGCCTAATATTTATCGAGAAAAGCACTGTTGAACCGGACCTGAAATTCAATTGTTATTTAAAGTAAACAAAAGAAAACAATAACAGGAACCAATAATCCCCCCCCCCCTCATATTTGGAAGTTGGGCCATCGGTGCACCAAAATCATAGCGAAAAGTGCCAAACTCTGCAGTTTAAATAAGTTGTCATAGACAAAAAAAAAAAACTCTAACAAATCCCTCATATCAAATAAGCTCCCATCTACTATTGAAATTATAAATTTGAATATCTCAAATTTTGAATAAGCCTCAATTTCAAATTTTGAAAGAAAAAGCATTTTGAAAATTAACAGGGGGTCAATCAATGTCTTGATGAAAAATTTATTTTTTCAAGAGGAAAGAAAAAAAAGGTTTTCTTGACCTAAACTGGTTTACATATAACACTTCACTAGTCATAGAATGGGAAATTTTGTTCAGTTGCATCAATTGTTTAAGGTCGCTGATCTTTTTTCTCTTGAACTCTGGAAAGTTAATAAATGGGGGAGGGGTCATAAAAAGCTGTGGGAGTCTACAAAAATCTAGAGAAATTAAAAGTTCCACATGCCATGCTCTCGCAAAATTATTGAAACATTTTTGCTGCAGTGCACTAATAATTTTTATTAATTTAGATGCAAAAAATTGTAACAAGATCAAGCCTAATTTTCATATAACCCTGACTGTCCTAAGTTTTCCTAGTCTAGCTATTTGCCCCAAATGGTCCCACATGCCCTGCTGCTGGGAGAAAGTTGGATGAGTTTAATTTTTCTCTGTCTGCAGCCTCCCAGTTCTGCAGACAAGTAAATTTTAAAATGTAAATGTTTTCCTTGCTATCTGCCTATAAGATAAAATTCCAGTAATTTTTCAGGTGGGCATGTTGTGCGTCAAATAAAAATATACATATACTGATAATATATTAAAATAAAACTATTGACATTTTACATAAAAAATGCAATATTTAACAATATTTTAACTGCATAAGATAGCTGTTACTGGTAACCTAGGCTTATATGGAAACCAATGTTTCAGAAAAGGATGTTTAAAATCTGTACAACTACTTTTTTACATCTGTTTCATTTTAGGTTGATATTTCTGTTAATGGTAATGATGTGGATTTGCATATGAAATTAGGAGATGCTGGGGAAGCATTTTTTGTGGCAGAATGTCCTGAAGAAAATTTCCCAACGGAGTTGGCAACATCACCTATCCCATCAATTGATACACTGATGGATGAAGGGATTAAGAAATTGCACCAAGTATCACTCAAAGAGGTATTTATTTGTACAGTATGTTTCAGGCACTTATTTTAATGACTTTTGGTGAGGCGCAAAGATTTAATAGATAGCATTCTGCAAGAAAAGATGCTTGAAACATGGTCAAACATGTTCTGGCCATGTTTAACCCTTTGTATATTTTGCAAACAGGATTCAATCTTATTTGAATGCTGCAGTAAAAAAATGATACTTGCATTACACCCATGCCTCTTTTTCTATGCCTATAAAGCCCCTTTTTCTGTGACTAATTTGAAAGTTTAATTAGATTTAGAAAGGAGAATATGATAAAATGTAATATGCAAAAGGTGTGCATTGCATGTAGAAAATATAGAATGTAATGCAACACAATATTTTTAAGGAAAAACTTCCAGATGTGAAAAGCATGATGAAAAAATAATTCAGAGACAATAAAATTAAAAATTTAATTGAACTATTTCTAACCTAAAAGAAAGAAAATTGACTGCACACACATGTTCTCTTTCCTGAGAGTTCTGTCCTATGTTAGTAAATTCTCCGACATGGAGAAATGGCAGCATATTATTATCATTATTATGGCCCTTATGTTATCAACTTCTTAAAATTAATTTAATTTTTATCAGGTAGAAATTGACACAAAAGTCCTTGAATCTAGTCAAAAGGATTCCAACACATGCAGAATAGATTTAGAAAGACTAACTGGAGAAAGATCACTTTCAGATAAAGGCTTGCTCATATCAGTTGATTCGAAAGAAGGCAGCCAAGCTCTTTCACGAAAACTGAGTGCAGAAGCAAGTTTAGAAGCAAGTCCTTTATCAAGCCCAAAAAAAATCAATGATTTTTCAAAAGGAGAAACATCAGAGGTAAACTATTATTTTAAGTCAACATCATATGAAGATATGTCATCTGCATGATGAATCACACACATTCAGTAGTATTTTCTTGCAGCTTGAATCTTCTCATGTGTGTGCCAATGCATGTCCATGTGACTGCATGCATCAAATGATGAAGACTACTTCACAGAAAGGGAGAAGAGTTGGTTGCAATTCTTCTAACAGTGAAAAAAAGTCTAACAGTGGAATGATGACTGCATATCATTATTTTTAAAACGATATTTAAAATAGTGGTGGAAGGCAGAGACAACTCATTTCATGGATTTATTGCCATTCTATTTTTGCTGCAAAGCTTCTACTGTGAAATAAGTGGAATGTTGCAGCTTTTTCTGAAAATGATATATGCTAACCATAAGATTGCTACGTGTGGCAATAGTAAGCAAATAAATCTTCGTAAATAAACTAATAATGCCAAGATAAAGATAAACTAAACTTATCAAGCATAACCCTTCATCAGTAGTGATATTTAAATTATATATATATATATATATATATAAAATCAGTATATTGATTTGTCCGTGATAAAGTGCTCAATACATATAAGTAGAGCATAATTTACATAGAATAAGAAAAATCAAACATCTATATTCATCTCTACAAGCCTGTTTTGTGATAGACTCACTCTTCAGGAGATGTTGATGTTAATGAACAAAATTCCTCTTACAAAGATGTTTATAAAAATAAGGTGTTAAATAAAGTGTTAAGTCATAAAGCATATATATATATATCGTTTATTAGCTGAGCGAGCTTCTCGATCCCAAATTCATCCAAAGCTGTTATCATTTCAGTAACTTTTTATTCTGGCTTTGTTCCTTTTCTATTCTGGCTTTGTTCCTTTTTTATTCTGGCTTTGTCCCTCTGCTTTGTTCCTTTTCATCTTGTGGACAGCTGCAAGAACCTCTGATTGCATCCAGATGATACACACGATGGCTGTCCCGAAATATCTTTAATCTTCTTGTGAAAGTCTGCTGATTCTCTATTCTTACATTGTTTGATCTCCTCACACCTCTCATTGAGCCATGTTTCTTTTGCTTCTTTTCATTTTAACTTTATTTCTCGATCGAATATTACTGGGTAGTATTCTAAACTTTCCCTCTCATACATTTTCTGTCGTGTTGCCACGAGATCAAATTGGTCATCTATATTTTCTTTATTTGTCTCTTTTTCTTTGGTAACACTTACTTGGGTGTTTTCACTAGTGCCTCTTTAAAGGTTTCCCACTTGGTTACCCCTTTATTTCCCAGGGCTTAATACCTGTTTTGACGCTTATTGCACATCTCTCCTTGATACTGGCATTCTTCTGTAAACACTCATATTATAGTTTTGGCCTTGAATTCCCTCTCTTTAGTTTTCTTAGTTTGACCGTTAGTTTACAGATTACAGGGACATGATCACTACCGCAATCAGCTCCAGAATAGGTCTTGGTGTGTCGTACTGCGTTCCTAAACCGTTTGTTAATTATTACACAGTTCTTTATGTTGTGGTCTAATTCTTTCTGTTGTTTCCGGGACTTTTCCACTTGCTTGTTAGTTGTGCACCATTACATCCATCTTTCTTGTTCATTTCTTGTTCCAAGTCCATGTTGGCCAGCCAATTCACTTTCATTGTCTTTGCCAACTTTGGCATTGAGATCTCCCATGATGATTATAATCTCTTTGGATTTGCACTGGGATTTGCTTTTTCCAATGTATTGTAAATCTTATCGATTTCTTCTTCGCTGCTCCCTGAAGTTGGTGCATAAACCGTTATGATAGATATATTGAATGGCTTGCCTCTAAATTTAAATAGTATGATTCTGTCTGACAATGTCCAGTATCCTAACATGCATTTTCCTGTTTCTCAATCCAAAATGATTGCAACACCCCGTTCATGTTTGTCTCCTCCTGCACATATTATTCTATTGTCATCTGTCTACAAGTCCCCGTTCTTTGTCCATCTGGTGTCACACACTCCTAAATTGGGGATTTTTAGTCGTCCCATCTCTCGTTTCACGTTATCTGACTTCCCGGGTCGATAGAGTGTTCTAACATTCCATGTTCCAATTCTTATGATATCTTTGTTGCGGACAGTCGCATGATTACGGTCATGTGCCACTTGTAGTACATGGTGGTCCTTACCGAGCGAGGAAACAGATTCTTACACGAGCTTAACAAAACTTCCTAAAGCGATCTAAAGGAAACTAAGGACCACAAATTTGAGAATCTATAAAGCGTTATTAATAATCACAGAACTTGACAAATGAAACCTGAAATGAAACCAAGAACATTGTTCAAACTATACCAGAAGACTTACCTCTGGTTCATTAAGAAAGTAATATTCTAAACAAAAGACTTGAATTTATCCCACTTTTCCTTTTCCATCCTTTTTCCAACCAAGTCAACCTGGCCACCCAAGCCTGGCAAATACTCAGCAAATACTCATACCAAGCAGACCTTTTCATCGACAAATGCAGATACTAGATCTCACAAATTGATTCAGGGCTAATTGTAAGACATCTTATTCAACCCCACAAGAATGGTCTGTCCTTAAACAGCTTAAATTGAGGGATGACATAGTCATTAAGCCTAAAACAAATGTGAACCTATTGTTGTTTAGAGAAAAGACTAGAAATATCCAAGAAAGCAACTCCAGATACATTCATATGAACAACGTCCAAAGTATGTTACCAAGTCATTCAAGTCAATTATATCTACACAATCAAAGAAGAAATGGGTCTTGAAAACCTACCAGCAAATGCACACAAGCTTTATCTCAAACACCTTAGAACGTCTGCTTATAAAGAGAGCATGAAATTACATAACAACCCTGTGGTCGTAGCAATTAACTATAAAGTCTGTCTCAAAACAGATTTCCAGCTGTCAAGTGAACTAACAAGAATTTAAACAAAATATTAAATTTTGTACATTGGTAATTTAACGTTGTTGAGAATCTCGCCTGGTTACTATTTCGAAGCAGACTTTAATTACAAACATAAAGAATGAAAATGAATGTCAAGTCGCTGTATACATGTGTTAAAATACATGCAGACGATTTAACAGTAGTTATCTTCTTCCTGGAACAGCGCCCTTAGAAATATCCGCCCACTAATAGCTTAATTTGTTCGCCTAGCTTAATTACTTAATTAATTACTTAATTACTTAATCACTTAATTACTTCGCCTAGCTTAATTTGTTCTTACTACAAATACATTTTCTTTCAATTGTGATTACTGTTTACAAACGTCAGGAGTTACAATGGGTAGAAAACGTGGCCTTATATCTACGCTTACCTCTTTGTTGGATATCAGAAACATTTCCAGTAAAAAGCAAAGGAAATTACATCTTTTCTATTCCAAAAAACTACCCAGAGACCGCAACCAATTTAGCCCAAAAAGAGATTTATACACCTTCCACAAGAAGGAGCTTCGCACCTCTACTTTGCACCTATTGCACCAAATGCAACAGTCTGTATATTGGAGAAATCGAGGCAGATAAACAACGGATTCGGCGAACATTTGAGGAATGTTAAAAGCAAATGCATCTAGGTGATCAACATAAAAGCGACCCAGACAGCAATATTTCAGAACATTTTAATTTTCAGATTGCTTGAGACATCATGCTAAAATACTGCTCTTATGCAAATATTTTACATAACTTAATTATTTATTTACCTATTATTGCACTACACGCAATCAGAAGAATTATTTTTAATAATTCTCAAGTTTACATAAAACGAAGTAAAAACTGATTCCTTGATTACGTTTTTGGATTTTAATACCAACAAATTAGGAAAAATATATATCTGTTTGCATCATATAAAAAAATAAATTTCAGAAAATTGTGACATTAGATGATTTAAATTCTACCAAAAGATTTGATTTGGGCCAGGTCAATTTGGATAATTAATACGCAAACAATTATTTTGGTTAATTGTGCCTTGGGTATACACTTGGCCATTGAATTACGTAGCTTTTCAGAAGAACAACTAACGTTTAGTTCTGAACATCGGATTGATATTCCAGTGAACTGCAATGAAGAAAACATGTCTATTTTTTTTAGTTGCCATGTATTTTAAAATAACAACACGGGCTAATGCCATTTTTCATATGACTAGTATTTAATATTTATGAAAAGCTCTAATAAAATATTAATTGTTTTTATTATTACTTTAGGCGTGGAGTGGACGAATCCAGATATTTTGGATAACTATGTAAGTAACAACGCAATATTTATGGAATAATGTACTTCATGTTTGTAGTTGAAATATGCTGTATATTTGCTATTCTTCCTAATTTGAAAATAGCCACTAGATAAAATTTGTTCTAGTTTATTCATGGGAGAAATTTACAGATGTTGCTTGAGTCTTTAAAAACTTGCAGCACTAGAGAACTGTCGAATCGTAAACAGGGATGACAAATGTTCATTGTTTTTTGTGGGCAATTTTCATCATGTTTAATCATATTTTAGCTTGGGGTTCTTTGTGTCACCGTTATGTTTCGAGACGTAACCACCAATAATCCAAGCAACAGTATATTGAACTTCCAATGTAATTATTTCCAACGAAGATTCATTAGGAGAGTGGAACGAAAATTACGACTTTGTTTTAAAAAATTGTTTAGTCAATATCAGTCATTCATTTATTGAGTTATAATTTATTAGATTCTCCTATACATTATTACTAACATCTTTTTAGAGGCTAATTATTACTACACATTGATTATAAAACTAACAGTTTTCATCAAGCTTGTTGGAATGCATTTAGTCCATTTATTATCAGTAACTCTCTTTCAGCTTCTATTTTATTAGTTTGTATTGCTTTTCAAAGGCGCCTGAAGGCAGTTGGGATTTAAATTCAAATGATGGAGACCCAACTCCTAGGGTTGACGAAGCAGGACTAAATCATCATGGCACGAGGTGAGTATTCAAATGTATTCTTGGGATCTTTTCCAGTTATATAACTATTTTGATTAGTTATGGGTTCTTGGGATCAGTCATGTTTATTTTTTGTTATATTTTTATAATTTAGGCCTGCATGTCAAAGCATGGTTTACTTGGATTGCAGAAGTTGCAAATGTTGCAAGGATTGTAGACGTTTCTTACTTGTGATCCTTGCATCTTAATGGCTCGTTTAATTTTTTGGGATTTTTGCATCAGTAATCATTTTAACAAAAATCATTTTTCTGCATTCCGTGTGGTTACATTCTATCCCTAAATTTGCGATCTTTGTGACTCATTGCAATGTGCAATCATATGGAAATCAGGCTTTGTTTGAAATCAAGCTTGCTGTATTATATATATATAGTTTTCATGTTTCATATTATAAAGTGGGGTGACCCTTCAGCCCTCGGGCTGATTTTCAAGAGTGTAATTCAAAATTAGTGTAATTGAGGGTTTTTATGAGTGGCCTGTTTTAGATGCATGTTATCAACAATCATCATTCCCATCTTTTGTTCATTCCCATCTTTTTATATTGTTACAAAGCTAAGAATTATTATGTGAATAATAGTCTGCTTATAAATCATAACAAAGATGCTCGAAATTACAAAGATTACGGAATTACAATTACAAGCTATAGCTCAAATTTAGGGTTTCAAGCTGTGATTACGTCATCTTTTCTTCGTGTGACCAACAAAGCAATCAATCAGTCATTCAATCTCGGTCAACCAATTTATTTATAGAATACAAATCTTACAATATCTATGTTAAAATACGTGTATTCTATAAATGATTTATTAAATTTATTTGGTTTTTTAAGTTTGATAACCAAATCGAATTTACATTTTTGATACACGTTTTTATCACCACTTTATCAAACATCTTTATAATCACTTTATCACTGAGGCAATATCTTTATCAATTAATTGATGCATGCCAAATAATGTTACTGATTAAAAAATGGTTTATTTTATTGACTAAACCACTTCAATAAAAATCGTAGATGTGCAGGAGAAATTGCTGCAGTGGCAAATGAATATTGTGCTGTTGGAGTAGCATATGAAGCAAGAGTTTCAGGTACATACTATTATTTTCTTGTGGTAAATGCATTTAAATATAAGTGGTGGCTACTTACTTGTGGCTGCCATACATATTAGCTTTTCTGAAACTGCTTCATCTCTGTTTTCATGAGTTTGGAGTCATATTCTTACCAACATGTCCTCTTAAAACATGGTTCATCGATCTTTCCGAACTTGAAATTATCGCTGTTTGTTGTATCAGTGGGAAAAACCCTTCATCTAATCTCCCAGATTATTGCATATCTAACTTAGATTTGTACATATTGGAAGCGACCATTGAAGCACTCAGAATTGAGGTTTATTGAAATATGTTTTCCCCAAAAAGTAGAAAAATGAAGAAATTGTGCCATTGCAATCAATGGCAGATTTTTACCTTTTATCAGAATACCGTATTGAACTTACCCACTAAAGCATTTATTCATTGAAATTAAACGAATTAAATCTAATGTTAAAAACCCAGACTACGGAATCATTTCAGTCCAGTTCATAATTGCAAATGCTGATTTTGCAAGGGAAAAATTGTACAATGCATTAGGGTATCCAAAAAAATATTAAAATATAATTAGATATTCTCTTAAGATCTGAAAGCGTCCAGTTTGAGTTTTTTTTAGAATTTATTTTTAAAAGTTAGGATTTTAAAATTACTAGGCCTATACAAAACTCTTGAAAAAATAGACACCCGAATCGCTGCCCCTTTTATCAACTTCAACGCTTTCTCAATACACTGTAAATTTAAATTTAAAACAGTTTAATTGTTAAAGTTTGTTTGCTTCGGTCTCATTTCGGTCAATATAAACTTGGGATTTATATTTAGAAATCTTGTAAGTTTGATCAGATAGTGACAGAGAAAAGTACCTTTCTTCCTGAGTTCTTTGTTAGTATTTCTCATGTAAAATCATGGGTTTTGAAACACGATTAATGTTGTTCGTACAACGTGCTCTTTACTGTTTCCTATATTTGTGAAACATTTCCATAACCACAAACCATCCATAACCAATCTGTTCAAATGTTCTCTTCTTTATTGCTATTTGTGGATTCAAGCAACTTAGTCTCAGTTCAAAAACACTTTTTTGTGTAGTTCACAGAGTATTTTATTTCAATTTCAACGTATTCATTAAATGAATTGGAGTCAATGCCATTAGGAATACCATAAACAGCCCATACCTCAGCGCACTAACGCAAAAAGAAATACGGCCCCTTCCATATTTCTTACCAGAGTCAACTGCTTTGCAGAAGTTGCTTTTGATTTTTTGTATCATTTTGTAGGTGATAAATTTGTTTTAAAACTTTTGTGTTTTCGCTATCTAGTAAACAATCATATTTCGTTGGATAGGCATTGTGGAAGCTTTCAGCTATATTTTCGTAACTGCGTTTAATTGAAACTGTTTCCCATTTTAGGCCCATTTCACTCTTGGCGGCTTTGTAATCCACAAGCACTTGCACGAGAAGTGCAGTTTCCGAATCTGTTTTTTCTCTGAACTGGCTACTTTTTTATTTGGCGGCATTCTAGTTTCGATATCTTGTTGTAATGTATTTCACCTCTTAAATGAGTCTAAAGTGTTCCAAGTTCCAAGAAGGCAACGACCAGTAGCAATCAATCCAAAAACTGGTATACATCCACCATCATCTTGTCTGTTATTTTGTTGGTTGCTAGCCACTTTGCTAGGATAAGAAGGGCGGGGCCTTCTTTGGTTCTATTAAGAGCAATTACATGGATTTTCAGACTATCTAAGGGCAACTTAACTTCATCATGATGCTCCTGAAAACCATAAGACATACATATTTTTTATCCAAAATGCTGATGACGCAAACCTCCTACGCTTACCTTCTCCCTGAACAATTTACCAATGACTTAACATGGCTAAGAATGCTACCAGCAAAATCTCTCCATGTTTCCAAAGCTGCTGAAAAGGACTTTCAATGTTTATAATTTTGTCTTTACTTGAATTTAACTTCAGAGGCTTCAATTTATAGTTTGATACTTTTTTTCAGTAAGTGTATAAGTAAGTAAGTATTTATTCAATATCTACACATTTACAAAAAATTTAATTACTTACAGTTTGCAATAGTTAACCTCTTATTAAAAAAAGCAAATACATAAAATACATTATTCAGTTTAAAAGAAAAACAAAATCAATAGCAAATCCTAAAGGTATTAATACATTTCAATAGAAAGGATAAAATGAATTTTAAAAACACTTCTGGCAAACTGTAGCAAGGATAGCACTAAAAAGACGCGAATGTCCATGATTTTTCTCGATTTGCTGGAGGTCCTAAAACAGTTTTGTTTTATTTTTTTAGGTATTCGTATTCTTGATGGGCCAATGACAGACAGTTTAGAGGCAATGGCTTTTAATACTAGAATGGGAATCAATGATATCTACAGTTGCAGGTTTGTTTTTTTTCTTTCTTAAAATGGATTACCTTGAAATTTAAGTTTTTGAAAAAATTAAATTGTTTTTATATATATTTTATTAATATTGAAAATAGGTTCCTTGGAAAGGAATAGTTTACCCGACCAAGAAATAAGGAATTGTGCATTTTTCTGCGAAGGCAATAAAATACAAGCCTTGCCAGGATTATTTTAAGTCCTACTGTATCTTTGTTTAATATTTTGTGGATAGTCCTATGTTTCTAAAATTATCTCAAGTTAAATCTGTAGAACATTTTAAAGTAGCACTAATATTTTTTCTAAAATACGCAAACTTTTAAAATCTATACTACATTGATATTGGAAAATGAAGGAAAAATTCATATTCCTTGGAAAGCAGAAATTTAATAATAGACCCTGCCATACTGTAACATTGCTTCGTCCATTACGGTTTTTTCCCTCGTGGGGTGGAAAGCAGAATTACATAAGCTTTCCTGGAATGCTTTTTATCTTATCA
Source organism: Phacellophora camtschatica (assembly GCA_036873815.1). Classification (NCBI taxonomy): domain Eukaryota; kingdom Metazoa; phylum Cnidaria; class Scyphozoa; order Semaeostomeae; family Ulmaridae; genus Phacellophora; species Phacellophora camtschatica. Next base: position 5,387 of record JAYJMH010012646.1, on the reverse strand, counting down.
GGGTGCATATTATTTTGTTATAGTTGGGGTCCAGATGACAATGGAAAGACTGTTGATGGCCCACATCAACTGGCCCAGGTAGGATTGCATTTTTTCTCATATCAGTATATACGCCAAAGCATGTGTCTGACACAGATGTACATATTCTCAGCTCTGGTAAAAGATATGTATCAAAAGTTGTTGTAAAAGTAGTACATCGATACAACATCTTTACCAACGTTTGTTGCTGGCAAAACTATTTATATCTTAGTTTCTTAGCTTAGCTTTCCAAACTGCGGCGTTTATTAGCGGGAGGTGTTTATTAGAGGGAGGCGTCTATTTCCATAAATTTGGTCTAGAAGTGGCGTTTATTTGAGACCAGGCGTTTACTAGAGGAAATACAGTATTTACATATGTCCCTTTTACTCATTTAAAGGACAGTCACTATCTTAATTATTAGATATCTTGCGAAGTTACTTTCAATCAGTTGTGTTTCATGAAATAGTAGATGTCTCCAATTTTTATTGAATTTGTGTTGCTAAATATACTCAAGTTAAAATAATAACAACGATGATTGCTAAGATCTTTCACTAAACGTAGCCTTTTCAGAATTTATTTTTCTACCTAGACGAAAATATTTTGTTTTTAACATTGTTTATAACAATGAATTGTATGAACTGATTCCAGGGGAACCAAATTTCAAAGTTGAGAAACTTAGCTTCAAATGATGTTTTGTTTGAACAAAACGTTTACTCGTATATACGACTAAACTGCATCAATCTTCGTCTTAACAGGCTGCTCTTGCACATGGTGTTATGGCAGGAAGGAGAGGCTATGGCAGTATCTATGTTGTAGCTTCAGGAAATGGTGGGCATTTCAAAGACAACTGTAATTTTGATGGATACGCTAATTCAATATTTACAGTTACAATAGGTAAGTGTAAGCATGTTTTGTCAGCATCTTTTGAAGTAAAACTTTCATATATTTTTAGTGATTTTTAGCATTTCACATCTTCACATATTTTTCTAATTTTAAACATATTTCTGCGCCCTTAAAATATTTGTATGTTGTTCAATTTTGTGAAGCTTTTCATTGCAAGAAAATGCCGCCAGAGAATCAAGAACTTGTAATCTTAGTTTTTATGTTATTCCTTAATCTTGTTGTTTCATTTTTTCTTCTTTCCACTTTTTCTGAATGGAATGAATGTAATTTAATATTCTGAACACTTTGAATCAAATCTTTTTCTATTTAAAATTCCCAAATTATAAAAAGCTAATTTTGTGGATTTATTGTTCTGCACTAATCGCTTTAAAAGGTCTGGTGGTGAATAATATATCTAAGCTATTTTGGGCGCATTCTTTTGGTCGTCTGAAAACGGTAGAGTCGGTAGAGTTGGTATGCGTGTTCTTTTGGCAACCCCTACCGAAATTCAGAGACTTCCGAGAGGAAAATTGATCCAACCTCAAAACGTACTTTTTTGGTCATTCTTTTTTTTTTGGTAGACTTTCGAGAGATTTTCGTCGTGTTTTTTTGGGCTCTTCTGAAAACGGTAGACTTCAGACGTGTCGGAAATCTTCTTCCTTTCGAGCTGGTAGACTTCGCAAGGAGCTTCGTTTCCGAAAATAATTTTTTTAAATAACAAAATTACATTGCAATTATTTGTATCCTTGGCAACAATGAATCAACAAGAAGACTTACCAAGTAAAATAAACGAGCAGCCGGTAATCAATGTTTTCAATTAAAACAGCAAACATTTATCATTTCAAGGAATTGATCCTTGCAGCTATTCTGAATTAACTCACTGAATTTGATTATTCGAATTGCATATGATCATTTTGCAAAATGTTATTTTTGTTAAATGTTAAATTTGCAAAATGTTATTTTTGCATGAGTAATCGAAACAAATTTCAGGGGGTTTACATTTCAGTTATATACTGTAGGTTCGTATACAATGCACATTGTAGTTATATTTAAAGTTAAATAAAGAATTTTCGTGATAAAAACTAGAAAAATGTTGTTGTTTGAAATACAGAGAAAAATTATGGATTAAATATGTTGATATTCATTGGATAAGTATCAGGATTTGAAATGAAACACTTGCTTAAATTCGATTAGATGTCTCCTTCTTTTTTGAAAACGTGACAGCATGGCCTGTATAATGTTACAACTGTGCTGGAAGACTGAAACTCAGGCTAATGGTTAAATAGACAAATGATTACAAGAGAAATTGTTTTGAATTTGAACCAACATTTTCTCAATACCGCAAACATCATTAGTTCAAAGTCGTCTTCTTCTCGTAATACGCTGTAGGTATCTTCGTCTAGTTTTTCATTTGATAAGATGCTAACAATTATTTAAAAGCAATTTGTTTATTCGCTATATTTCTTTATAATGTTGACATTGACGTCAGCAAAAAATCGAACGTTACTTAGCATCAATATATCTTCACAGTAAAAACAATTCGAGTTTCTTTGGGAAATTTTTCTCCCGAAAGTCTACCATTTTCAGAATCAAATCTCTACCGTTCAGAATGTGTGTTCTTTTGGAAACGTACATTTCTCTACGAAGTCTACCGTTTTCAGATTTAGTTTTTTTTCAGGATTAGTTTTTAGTTTCGAGGGCTTTTCATATTTTTATTTCGTAGTCGCTTGACAACTTTTGTGGAAATGGAATCATCGAAGGCTCAGAAGAATGTGATTGCGGATCACCTGAGGTAAAAAGTTATAATTTTTGTTCGAAACTTTTGTTTTCTATTGTTCTGAGAACAATACGCATTGTTATGAGAACAATACGTTCCAATCTGCAGCAGCTCCTGTCTGCACTCCACGTTTATTATAAGAAGCAGAGTTTCTTAATTTTGAGGAAGATTTTATGTGATTTTATTGTAATAAAAATTAAAATGTCTTAAGAATGTCTCAATTAGTTGCTATTTTCGTTCCAACATGGCTGAAAGTAAAATGGTAAGTCTCACAGGTGGGAAAAAACTCAATTTATTATAAATCGTTTTATTATTTAAAAAAAACATGTACGTGTACGTGTACGAAACGTGCAATAATCAGGTAAAGAATGTCGAGCTGGAATCGGAAACTAATTCCTTTAATTAATTTCATCATAAAGAGCAACATTACAATAATTCAATATATCTACTTACCGTATTTTCTCCATTTAACACCCCCTATCTTTTAAACGCCCCTCTCCAATTAACGCACCGTGCAAATTTTTGAACGCCCCTGTGTTATAAAAACCCCTCTCTTTTAAACGCCCCTGTTCCAATAAGCGCCCTTGGAGAAAATACGGTATTATAGTGTGGTATTAAAGTTAGAGGGAGGGTAGCTGTGCTTCCAGGGAGTCGTGTTTAAGCGCAACATTTTAAAAAGATTTTCATCTTCTTATCAATTTATATATTAATATAAAAACAAAGGTGGTGGATGTGCCTCCAGGCAGTCGTGTTTAAGCACAGTTTAAAAAAATATAAATTTTCTTTATTGGTCAACTGTACTTCAGGAGATCGAGTCCAGAACAGTGATTAACCTTCCTCCTTTATTCGAAAATTTTGATCTCTAGAAAACTTTCTCACAAATAGAAAATATGGGTTGTTTGGTTGTGGCACAACATTTTCTTTGTTTTCTTCTCAAACTCTGATTCTAAATTGTACCTCGGAATTATTTACGAAATACTGTTGAAAGCCATGCAACCTACGGGCTTGTATACGGAATGGATGTGCTTACATGGAGAAAGGTTGAATTCTGGAGCTTGAAGGCTCGTTAATCCAAGGTTGGAATCGCACAATTTTAATACAGTTTGTAGCTTGGAACTCAAAAGCTTTTTGCAAACTTTGTCTGTTAAGCATATTTTCTAGGAGCTTTCTGTATTTATATAGCTCCTGGTAACTTAAAAATTGATCAGAAGGTTGAAATTGGCAAAATTCCTCAATATTTAAAAGTTGTAATTTGTTTTTTTTTTTTACATTAAGTCTATCTTTTTTACTTCAAGGACATCATCGCTCATTTGTTTATCATCGTCATCATCGCTCACTATTTATATATTTATTTAATGGCAACATCACGTATTGCTATTTGAACTCACTCTCAGTTGTTTTTGTCTCATATTTTAGTTGTGTAGGAGACACGACAGTTGTTGTGAGCCAAATGGTTGCAAACTGAAAAGGTCTGCTCAGTGTAGTGATTTCAGTACACCTGACTGTTGCAAGAACTGTCTTGTGAGTATACATTTGATTTATGGGTGTTATGTGAGTTTGATTCCTGAAGAGGAAAAGTAGTTTGAACATGAGCAGTAGGAGCCAGATTACTTGTTTATATATCGCCATATCGCCTATGCAACGAAGTGCTTCATTTCCCATATAACGCACCTGCGACCTAGTGTCCTATTTTCCATACATCTCATCGGCGCTAGGAAATGCATCACGCTACATTTAGTTGTCACAAGGAAGCGAATCATCCATAATTCTATTGCTCATTGTTAGAATATAAATCTGATTCAAAAGCTTTAAGCAGTTCACAAAAAGTGCAAAAAGGCTGGCGAATTAAAACCTCGTTGTTGTCATAGTTCATTTTTCAAAATAAAGGATTATTTCAAAGTTTATTTTCTCCATTTTATGTCTTACAACAAAACGCGCACCCGCAAAGGGCAAAAAATAAAAGAGACCCCTTAAAAGGATTATTTAGAGCTTTCCCGAGTAATTTCTCGTTGTTGGTGTTGCACAAAGAACAAACGCATGTTTGAGTTATGATTCTAATGATTGTTGTTTGTTTTGCTTAAAGATGCAATTTTATGCTAATTGGTAATAATGGCAACATTGCGGCAAAGGAGGTTTTCTGCTAAGGTGCGTTGTTGCGTTATCTCTTTGCTTTATATTATTTCGAATGCAACCTCAAACATAGGTATAACATCGTCGAAACACCACATCGAATATAAAACATCGAGTAGTTAGCATCGAACATCGAGCATCGAGCATCGAGCATCGAACATCGAGCATCGAATATCAAACACCAAACATCAAACATCATAACATCAAACATAACACAGTAACAAATATCAACAATCAAATAGCTAACATCGAATATCTAACATCGAGCATCGAACATCGAACATTGTACATTATCGTAACATTAAACACACAGCAGCATCGAAAATGGAGCATCGTACAGCTAAAATTGAGCATACTTGTAACATTGAACATAACATTGAACATCAAAATTCGAGCACAACGCAACATTCAACACTGAACATGAAACACCGAACATCGAGAATTGAACGCTACGAACGCAATGCATTTCCGTCACAGTGAATTTCACACAGTGACACAGGGGGTAAGGGCACTCCTGCCTTTGAAAGAAGGCAGGAGTTGATGGTTAATATTTCTGCAGTGGGCACCCGGTTAGAAAGAT
>JAYJMH010012635.1:0-22579 GCA_036873815.1 Phacellophora camtschatica | reverse complement strand
TAATTGCAATGTTAAAAGCCCAATGCAGCGATGTTATGAAAACCAAATTTACACAGAAAACTATTAAAATTGGAAAGAGAAAATAAATAAATTAAACTATCCAGAGAAGTTTAAAACTATAAAAGTTTAAAACTATAAAAGTTTAAAACTATAAAAGTTTAAAACTATAAAAGTTTAAAACTATCCAGAGAAATTTCCAGTCTACACTCAGCTAAGAGTCTACTCCACGGTACGAGAAACATTTTTGTTCATTAGATTAGTTTGTAAATTGGTATGTAGATCTATTGTAGTGTAGGTAGAGGCTTTTCGTGAAGAAATTGCATACTGTAATAATTCAATTAAGCTTATTCAAAATTCCACCTTTGATAGGGAGGGTTATTCGAGAGGGGGCTTATTCAAAAGTCAGCTTCCCTGAGAGTATTATCTAAAAAAAGCCTGAGTATTATCTAAAAAGATGCAGAGTATTTCTAAAAAGAGTATTATCTGTTTTGACAAAATATTCGAGAGGGGGGTTTATTAAAAGAAATCACTATCAAGAGGGGGGCTTATTCAGGCGAGGGGCTTATTCGGGAGGGGGGCTCAATCTAAAATTCAAAAAATTCAAGATTAAATTTCTATTTTCTTTATTTCAGTTTCATCCCTGCAAGACCAATCATCATACACAAATTTTGACACGGATGTTGAGGATCTCTGACCTTAGCTGAATACCTCCTACAGAAAAAAAGCCTTTCCTCAGTTTCCTTCTGTTGATTTTGGTCAACCTTGTATGCACAAAAAAATGGCTGATCAAATTTTAAACTTTCTCAAATGATGCCAGATTAAGGCTATACAAGGATGAATTTTGGTATGAAAACAGAACTTTTTTATTTGATAGTGGAAATTTTGAAAGTGGAAATGTTTGAAAACGTGTACGAAACGCATCCGTGTGCGGATTTATTCATCTTTGCACGAACAAAACCATCTATCCGGCATGAAAATCAATCCGGTATGAAGTTAATCCGGCATCATGTAAACACAGCTAAAGTATCACGTGAAACGTACTGTATATATTTGTTTGTAATACAGTGAAACCTCCATTAACGGACACCTCTCTACGACGGACTTCTCCCTACAATGGAGTTTCCGTTATATGGTCAAATCCCTGTTAACTGAACCTCCAATCTACGAATGTCTCCCAACAACGGACAGAAACTTTCGTCCCAAAGGTGTCCATTATTTGGAGGTATCATTGTACTCAGAAATGATATAGATTTGGAAATAGAGATATGGAATATTTATATTTGAAGAAGTCTAATTTTAGAGATATTAGAAACAAAACGAGATGATATTAAAAGCGTGTGTCTTTGGGTTTTTATTTGGAAATATTCTTTTTAAAAAGCAATATGTTGTACAGAGTCCAGAAACGTTTTGCAAACATTCCTCGTCAAACTATAAAGTAGGCGTGGTCTGGGTGAGGAACATAATTTTCGTTTGTATTGTAAACTATTCTCCGGGGATGTAAAGATGCAACCGTGGTGTTTTTCTAAGCTATGTTCTGCTGACTCTGACGTTGTCAGGGGTGGACTGGCCTATCGGGCATTCGGGACAGCCTTTGGGCACAGTTAGCATGGGGGGGGGGCATTAAGTTAGGCTGTTCCATAGAGTTTAGGCTGTTTTTGTGACTGACGCATGCTATGAAGTCCAGTCTTCCTAGTCAAAAATTACATAATAAAGCTAGACTGTGATTGAGTTAAAACGCGGGGCCTTACTGTAGTGCACCTGCTCTAATTAATGAAGACGGGGTTCATAAAATCACGACAAAGGCTTAGAAAAGCTGCACATTCGATGGCATTTGCATCCTTTTCATGTTGTTTATATCACGCTTTTTACCTTCCCTCTCCTTCATACGCTTTCCAGCAAAGCTACTGCTCTTACTTCGCCAATTTTCTACCACCGTTACTGCCAACATATTAAGCCAATTTCGATTTACCTCCTGACTCCACTTAAGCTCATGTGAGAACGATTATCCGTTCATCAGAAATTTTAGCAGTATAAAAATAGAGCCGTTTCAAAGTGGAGACAAGAAACAAGATCAAATGGCAAAAAGATAGAAAATAAATTTTCAGGTGAGATAACTCGTAATTTTATGATTTAAAATTAAGCAATTTAAAATCAAAATAAATTTCCACTTGCATTTTTTCAGCAAGCGACGACCCAGCAATCAAACGGGAACAATTAGAGAGGCTACTTTATATAATTTTTATATAAACAACGTTTATTATTATTTTTTTCTTGCCAGGTTAAATCGTAAAAAGTATTTCCAAACATAAATCAGTATTTCTTCATTAATTAGTGAGTTAATTTTCAGTGGCAATTTAAATTAATGTATCTTTTAATTTTGATGACGCAACTATTCTCATTTCATAGACTCAGAGAAAAGCAATTGGGTAAAGGAATTATAACCCACTTCAGGTATGGCGACAGGAAAAACTTTAAATTGGGATTTTTCGAGCTATCAGATAATCAGCCTGATTATCCTGGCCACAGTAATATCCGCCAACGTCGCAGAGCTCTTATTGATTTATCGCGAGAAACTTTTCAAGGAGTTGAATTCAGCGATCATTGTAAGTCTTGCCACAATTGACACAATACTTTCTCTGATTATTGTGATAAGAGTGGCACACAGCAAAACAAAAGAACCTTCGATTGTGTCATTTACAATTTATATGAACTTTCTTGTCGTTGCGTCGCTGATTCAGTTGTCTCATCTTTTCTTGATAAGCGGAGAAAGATTATGGGCAGTGAAATATCCTCTAGCATTCAGACAGTTCTTTACACCGTCAAGCAAACGCAAAGTAATGGTGGCGATTTGGACGATTCCATGCATCGTGGGAATATTAATTGGCAGTGTCAGTGCCTGGATCAAAAATAGTCGCATTGTCTTCACTACCCTTGCTGCTGCGTATTGTTTTGTATCAGTAGCACTTTGCTTCATCAATTATCGGATCGTGAGGGCCACCGGAAATGCAAATCGCCGTATCACTGCACATTACAGCAACAATAAATGCAACAAAAGCCACATTGACATCGCAAGTTACCGCAACACCCAAAATAAAAACAACCTTACGTCTTGTGTGGAAGTGAGAGCAAGGCAACTCCGAAATTTGAGCATAATGATTAGCGGCACATTTGCTACGTTCAGTAGCCCTCTGATAATTTTTTCCTTGTTGTTTGACGTAAATGAATTTCCTTACTACTCCCCTCGTTGTCATTTTGCTACAATTTCGACGGGGATTGCAAGTCTGAACCTCCTTGCCGATCCATTCTTCTATTTTTACATGATACTTTGCATCAGGCATAGAAAACGACAGCCATTTCGCCAGTAACCAGCAGTGTCAAATATTACGCTTCAAATATTACTTCCAGACACATCAGCCACGTACCAAACATTCAAACATGACTTATTTGGGAGCATGATGGAACAACATAGTTTCCATTCTCATGGAACTGTAATGCTAAGGGGATTTAGATATCTTCGAGATGTCATGTAAATAAAAACGTATGGTTTTAGATTAATGTGAAAAATAGCATTGGTGACAATACAACTAAACTCTTTAAATAAATGAAGCTTTGAACTTCTATGAGTCAAGTCAGAATTAACGGGTGTAGTGTTAAGAGGTTTTAGATATCTTCGAGATGTCATGTAAATAAAAACGTATGGTTTTAGATTAATGTAAAAAATAGCATTGGTGACAATACAACTACTCTTTAAATAAATGAAGCTTTGAACTTCTATGAGTCAAGTCAGAATTAACGGGTGTAGTGTTAAGGGGTTTTCTGCATTGTGGTTATGGTTTGGAGAAAGCAATAAACGTTAGGCTTCTTTTTGCATAACTCAGATATTAACAAGTAGATTTTGGCAAACTTGTGCAATTTGCAAATGCAAAGAATAAATTCACACTTCAAAGCACACTCAATGAAATCAAAATAAAGAAAGGCAGCAAAATTTCATGATTTTCGTTTGTATTATGATTAGCTTAGCTGTGTTGAAGGTGTGAAATCACTTCTTTACAGTGGAAAATTGCAGTGTTATGTTAGAAACCGCAGTCTTTCGTTTAAAAAAATTTCTCCTGAAATTGACAGACTGGTTTCAAAGCGATTATCCCTTGAGAAAAAATTGAAACTCTCTCAACTGGAAAACGAAAATTAACAAAGTTGCGAAGTAGATGTTTTCATTTTCCAGTTGAGAAAGTTTGGCTTTGTTCTCGAGGAAATTCGCTTTGAAACCAGTGTGTCAATTTTACTATTGTTAAAAAAATTAACCTCTGCTCCTGTTCCTAACAAAGACAGATTTTCTAAAACAACCTCAATTTTAAAATAAACCAAAACTGAAATCGATGTGGTTTTAACTTGGCATTAAAATAGAAAAAATTTAAAAATCCTTAGAAAAGATCACCCATGCAAAGAAATACACTGAAAAAATGATTAAATAATTTTCAAAAAATAAAACTAAAACAACAATACCTGTTTAGCTACCCGTGTTCTAATAAGTATGTCAGTGTACGGATTCAGTGTTCTTGTCATTTACTGTTGAGCTCAGCTCTTCTGTCTCTTTTGGAGCTTGGTTGGCATGAAGGTCGCGAGATACTTGGCTCACAGCATTGGTCAAGTATTCCGACAATGGCTTGAAAGGCTGAATACTTGGTGTAAAGAAATTAAAGCTTCTTCGCGAAAGCAACCTCAAAGCTCGCCAACCAAATTCACTTTTGTTGACAAGCTTGTACTCTTCCTCAATACCTGCTTCAGGATCAGCTTGCTCCATCGCATCTTTGAAGAAATCTTGCAAGGTTGGCAAGAATTTTATTCTGTTCTCTGCCTTACAAGCTTCTAAGTTATCAGGGCATATATTCCACAATTCGGACAATTCTGCATTCCCTAAATCAAGTTTCTTAGAGTGATCAAAAGCAAGCTCCTCTCCGATGCTCTTTTTACGTGTACGCTTCAGCAAGACGTCATTTTCTTTCCTTGCGAAACTCGGACATCCGTCATTTTTCCAGTTTATCCAGTTCTCTTCTCTATCAAGCACATGAAGCACGGTGTTCGCAAACTTTTCCCCATCTGGCGGTATTTCACTCAAAAGATTTGTCACCTTGGTCTTGGTATCAGTTATCCATTGCTGTTGTTGCTCGTTGAGCGTTTGATTAGGTTTTGTGTTTTTCGCAAGATACTGCAGCAGTACCAGAAATTGAACCAAAAGATGTCTCCTGAAATTACTGTCACTTAACTGGAGGTCCATTAAGTTTTCATTGGTCAAGAACTTGGGAAAGTATGCCTGCTCCTTGTCTTGATCCTTGAGAATATCAGTAAGGGTTATGTTTTCTTGGTGCTGGGCACCTTTCTTCCTCCTTTGCACATATTCCAATTTGAAGCTTGTGAATGTTTTCAAGACCTACAACAAATACTTCAATGATTATGATTTGTTTATTTGAAGTTAGCTACAAGATGGTAGCTTTCAAACAAGAAAATTTACGCAAACTAATATTCTGCCTTCGCCTGCGTCTATCCTGTCAGTCAGCAATAAGTAGATAGGAAGTAGGTGTCCTCCCTTTCAGTAAGTGTCATATCTAGTAGTGGGCCTGAAAACAACCTTTCCTTTGATACAAAATCTATTTACAGCAGAACCCCGGTAACTCGAACTCGTATAACTCGAACTCTCGATAACTCGGACAATTTCTTATGTCCTGTACTTTCTGCACTGAATTGTCCCTCGATAACTCGAACTCCCGATAACTCGAACAAATTTTCGTTTCCCTTCTACGATCAACTTTTTATTTTGGACCCATTTATATAAATATCATCAAATTTTAGGCCCATCTCTTTGAAATTAGAACATCTCGAAACAAGTTTCTATAAATCGATGTTTCCAGTGCCCAGATGATTTACATACAAAATGCTTTCTACGTGGTGGTAGGCCTACTTATTTGAATTCAATATTGCTCTTCTCATGCGCCGAATCTAATAATTGTATTAGGTGCATGACAAGAGTGACATTTGACTCAATTAAGTGCAGCAGAATGAATTAGGTGCGGCAGGATCAATTTGGAACGGCAAAACCAGTCGCATTATGCGACTGTGGAGCGACATCATGTCAAACGTAAAACTTCTAATGTGCCGAATTTAATGCATAAATTATTTCTTCCATTTAATAATTTATTTTAGTTTCAAAGCGAGGCTGGGCATGCGCACCACCAATTTGTCAAGAAGCCAAAATTTGTTGTCATTTGTTCTCAAATTTTAATTTTAATGATGGCGTCGTGTCTACCAAAGATTTCTGATTGTTTGATATGCTTTAAGACAACCTAATATATATGTGCTACTTGTGGCATATCTGTGTGCAATTTTTGCTGTATTTCGGAGTTGGAAGAGGAGACAAGAGGGTGGTTAACAGCCAGGAGTGTTGGTTATTGCAGTGTTGTTTGTGTAAAATGTTTTGAATATTTCATAAAGAATGAAATCAAAGGTTTTTCTTGAAATTCGGAAATTTTGCTTAAATCTTTTATCGTCATATGTAGTCCAGACCATTTGCCACCACCCGGTGTTTCTATTCAGCTTTCACATTGATCGATTTATTAATACACTTTCTTGACTCATCGTTAGAGAGCAAGAGTATTATTGCCATAAAAATCGCTTTTAGCATTAGCTGTCTTTTTTGCAAAACCTTTTTTGCAAAACCCCAAAATCTGCGACGTCCTCGGCTCTCCACGATAAGTTTGCTCAGCAAGAACGTTTTTCTCCCATCCGAAAGAGCCATTTCGAAAAGATGATTGAGAGAATCAAAACAAAAAGTTTTGCTGTTCTGTAGCAAAAATTCAATTCAGTTCTTATACAATTGAGAGCAACACAATTAGGAGCGACCTGAGAGCGACGCATGACCCAAACGCGCTTCGAAGTCGCTCAACTGTCGCATTTAATTGTATTAGATTCGGCGCATGAGAGCGATGTCTGACCGGGGCCTGTTTATAAACCAATGTTAACAACGCCAAGATGATTTACATACCAAATGCTTCCTTTCTACGCGGTGGTACTTGCTTGAATTAAACATTTATCAAAAAAGGTTTTTGTTAAGATATTGGGTGTGCTATAACGTTCTCACTCTTGTGTTTGATGCTGATCATGTCTAACCATGTCTATGAAATTTAAATTGTGATTGGAAAACTGTCTATGAAATTTGATAAATCATGCAACCCATTTATAGAGATTTAATACCAAAAACAGGGTCATGCATTGAGTGATCGAAGAAAATTAAAAGTGATTATCAGTGACAGTGTGAACACACTACTGTAGCAATCGGTATCCATCGGTCGGATCTTCCTGAACAGTCATTAACATACCGAATTACAAAATTCCAGGTTCTTTGCAAGTGACAGATCCAGATATGCTTCGAGAGCTACACCAATATGTACGGACTTTTCTTCTTACATAAAAAGGAACACTTTGGCGGTGACTAGTCATCAATAACACTATAGTTATGGCATCAAAATGCCACTTTTAAATGAAAGTGAAAAAGCATGTGCCGTGCCACATTGTTGATGGAAGCATTTGATTAAAAAATCCTTGAACATGGGTTTTCTCAGTGCATGATTTAACTGGAAATGACTTATATGTTTGTAACTTGGAGATACCTGGTCCTTATAACTTGGAGATAATGTGTGTAGTGAACATTCTGGGTCATTCGCCTGTGTTATCTACACAGCAGAAAATATATGTTTTTTAATATAAATAGAGACAAAGCATTAAAGATGTATAAAAAAGCCTTAAAGTATTTTACAACGTTGTAAATAATTCAAGGAAATTAGACTATAAATTATTAATGATCTTCATCGAAATTTGTCCTGTTATTCAAAATCATCCTTATTTGAATATTCAACATCCATCATCAACAGCTTCAAGGGTCCGGTGAAATGAAATGAATTCCACAACCTTTTTCCGTAAAGCAATCAAATTCGCTCAACTGCACATTGCACAATATATAGCTATTATATTTTCTTTCACTTCAGTTCTGTTGGTTGCATCTAAGAATCGCACAATAGTCATGATCTCACTTTTCTCATCAAATAAACTTTATTTCAATAGAGTCCAAATAAACTTTATTTCAAATTTTTTGTCATGTATCAAATTGCTTTAAAACTTATAAAAACATATAAAATGTAGAAAATATGTATATTTTCATGTATAAAAAAGACCTTAAGTACACTTTTTTCACATTTCTAAAGAACCAACATTTTTGTAGTTCAAAGATATTTCTAAAATATTTCTTAAAAAATAAATAAGCATACTAATGTTGTGTGTGGTACTGAAATAAAAGGGAAGTGCTGCTGAGGGTCTGCGTTTAAATTTTAAAAGTTGCCAAACAATTTGTATGCAGTAGTATGAAGATGAAGATGGAAGGAAAATTGTGTGATGTGAATTGCAGATCAAACACTTTTAATAATAGTAAATTAATATCAAACAAAAAATTTCAAATGTTAAAAAATCAAAAGTCCACATAAAACGAACAGAATCAAGTGTAATCACACAATTATTTGACTTTTCTACGAAAATCAAGCTGTTTTGATCCCAAATTTCTACATTCAATAAAAAATTCCTTTATTTTTACAAAAATGCACTAAAAATTGGCTTGAAACATTGCTTTTGATGTCATTTACAAGCACAAATTCAGCTAATAACTGATGTCACAAACAAATTCTCACACCAATTTCTAGTGAATGTTTTGTGAAAACGGAGGAATTTGTTAGTGAAATACAGAAATTTGGTTTCAAAACAAATTAAAATTTTTGTAGAAAAGCCAAAACATTCTTATAAGAGTTTCCTATTGATGGGGTGGTAAAATGCACAAAAACTTGAAAAAAGAAGTGTGCAATTCATTTTATTTCAGAAACCTAAAACTGTTAAGATCCTGCTCAAACAATAACAATGACTGAGAGGTATGAATGTTATTCAATTTGGTTAAGAGAAAACAATGAGATCAATCATTCAAAGATTTGAATGTTGTGTTACTTGGGTACTCAAGAGAAAGCCTGATTAAATAAATTGGATCATTTTAATTTGTTTTTGTACACCTTAGAAACTCTGGCAATAAATTGGGATAATGTTGTGAATTTATGCTTCATGGACAAATCAAAATGGATTCAAAAATTTTTCCAATAGCAAAGAAGAAGTGAAAAAATCAGGTCTTGCACCTAAAATTAAAGATTTTAGATTTAGATTTAGATCTAAAAATTTAAAGATTTCACAACTGTAATTTTGCCAATCTGCTAACTTTGATGCTGGCACATGAGATTTCATGTATAAATTTTTTACTGCCAAGTGAGCAAATAAGTTTTTCAATCATCCCCTTACACACATAATAAACAAAGTTAGCAAAATCTGTTGCATAATCTTAAATAATAAAAAAACAAAACTATTCTTGGTGATTTTGTCTGTTTTGATTGGCTGTCATTCTAAATTCTGAAATTTATCTTCAAAGTAAATCAAGGGATACAAAGGGCTCAACTCTAAAAATAAACTGCAATTGTGCGATTATGCATCATGCACAGCAGGACTGGAGACTTTTTATTTGAAAGTATTTCACATTGACAAATACATTCTTTTAAGTTTTAGTTTGTCAAATCATGTTATCCACTTTTAATTCCATTGATTTACCTTAAAGACTCAAATTATATTTTTCATTCTCCATGAAATTCTCCCTTTGCACTTTCCAATCTGTGATATTTACCTGAGCTGTATTAAGCTTGAGGTTTCTCCAGCCAATGGGTGTGTATGCTTTACTTGGGTTGCTGAAATATTCTTGAAGCCTCCAGAGCTTGGTATAGAGTTCAAAATCAACAGGGTTTGCTGCCGATGGTAGTTCTCCTTCTTCGGCATCCATGCCATCATTTTCTGTTGTTACATCATTCAAGCCATTGTCATTTGTCTGCTTTTTGAAAATTGTCACATTTTCAACATTAAAATGACTCATCAGATTCAAGGCAGATTTTTCTTCAAGTGGAAAAAGCCTTGCAAGAAATAATTGAATTCGTCCACAAAATATCGTATTTTGTGACTTTGAAAGTCTTCTTAAAATGTCGTTGCACATTCTCAGCAAATGATTTTTGCACGCAGTGAAGAAAGTCTCAGAGATCCATGTTGAAACGCTTTCTTCAACAAAATCGAATAATTCACCACATTTATCGATCGTCAATGTTTCAAATATATCGGCCAATAGCAACACGGGTGTGTTGCATGTGCATAAATTGTTCTTAGCACATGAGATTGCAAATTTGACCAAGGAAATGCCATGGCCTAAATTTTGTCCTGCTTCAATAAGAACAGATTTCGACAAGCATTCTTTGAACGCCTGATCACAACAAGCTTTCTTGTCCAAGTCAGATCCATGCGGCAAACTGCTGAATGCATTTTGAATCACTTTTGTTGTTGGATCCTTTTCTCGCTCTTCAATACACTTGCAAAATATGGTCTTTGCAGACGTGAAGCTGAAAACAGTGTCGGCCATGACAGTGAAAATGCATGGGCAGTCAGTGTTGTTGTTGTTAAAAGTCAAAATTACATGAAGAAGGAATTATAAAAATTAGACTGGACTGAACATGTAAACTCGTAGAATTAAAGATGATATTACAGAACATGCATTTAAATGTAAAGTCGTAACAAAAACAATTAAAAGAGAATCAATCAAATGGACAGATATTAAAGGTGAATCAATCGTGACGCTAAGAAAAATGAAACAATATATAAATAACTGAAGTAGTGAATAAAAGAGAAAGAATAACTGAACGATAAAAGAAGTTTTTTCCCGCTTACTGAAAATCTTTTGCCTGGTCAAATTAGATTTAAAAGTCATCAACAAAGTCTTTCTTGTCAAGAAAAAATAGAGCATTTTAAAAGATATGATTTTGGTAGACTCACAGAACTACTGATATTTTATAAACCCATCCATCTTTAATGCTCAAATCTTTGTTTATACCCAACAATAGTGTTGTGTTCAAAATGAGTCATTCCAAATCACCAAAAATTAAGGACAATTTTTAATATCTAACCCAACATCTTCAAACCCATCCATATCGGAGGCACATACCCGTACCCATTTATTAGGGTGTACCCCTCCCCCCTCCCGTATATTTCCGTTGTGTGGACAAGAAAAGTATTACTGGTATCCCTGGTATGGATCAGCGTTACTGTGTTAAAATAAAAATTATATGTACACAGCTAAACCAAATTAAAAATTATTTGCACACAAATAAACAAAATAAAATAATTGGCACACAGGTATACCAAATTAAAAATCATATGCATACAGGTAATTTGAATTAGAAATTATATGCACAGAGGTAAGCCAATTTAAAATAATGAACACAGGTAAACCAAATTAAAAATTAGATGCACAAAGGTAAACCAAATCAAAAATTATATGCACACAGGTAAAGTAAATAAAAAATTATACGCTCATATGGAAACCAAATGCTCGTCAATCAAACATTTGTTTTTTACAAAAATTTAAGATAAAAATTTCTAAAAAAAATTGTCAACACGTTTGCCTTGTTTTTGCTTGATTCTTTTTAACCCTTTCACCCCGGGAAGGGCCATATAACCCATTGACAAACAACGCAAAAGGTCATATTTTCTGGGGGTAAATGCGGGCAGAACTTTATATTGATTTCAGATATCTTAACAAAAGTTTATCTCATGAATTAAGTTGGTCTGCACGTGCTGCCGTCTGCAAAATAAAACTTGGATAGGATTTGGTTATTCAGTAGAAATAAATCCGGGCGAGAAAGGGTTAATATCTGATATTTTTTAAAAAAAGAAAATGAGTTTTGAATTGCAGTAAACCGTGGTTCTAGCGGAATGCAAAACGGTTCGCCGAGATTAAACCTTAAGGCTGTTGACAAGAACTAAGATAAGCATCTGACCATTCACTGACGGCCAAAAGACCACTCCTCTAAAGGAAAATTAAGTTATGGTTTGCAGAGCTGAATGTTCTCAGGCTCTTTCAAATTGGCGGATTAACTTTTAGTGAATAGGTAATTGCGCATACATACTCAACGCGAAGCAGAATCTTCTTATGTTGTTACTATCGGCTGGAAAGTTGGGTCTTCCGCTGCAAAACTGAATTATTGAAGCCAATTTCGAAACAGCAATGGATACACGAAATCAAGAACATTTTTGACGGCTCAGTTCACGTTGCAGATAGTTTGCCTGGAGAGACCTAGTTGCAGATATTTCACGTTGCCTACAGCTAAATTTGAATTTAAGCATCGAAGAGCACCATATCATTTATAAATAACTCAAGATGCAGCTGGTTGGTAAATTGTTTTGGGTTGTTTGCTTTTTGTTGCTGACATTGGCGAAGCCAAACGCTGGTAAGAATCTTATTCATTTGAAATTTTAAAGATTATTTATAATGTGAAATTCGAAACGAGAACATGGAAACCATGAAATTTAAAGGAAAAATATCTAATCTACGATGTGTCTATAAGACAGAAAAATGAATATTGATAACAGATTAACTGAAGTCAGGAAGTCAAAATATTGTTTCTTCCGATTTTTGGTGCGACCCCCTTTCAAAACATTAATTCCAAATGCCCGTTAAAGTTTTATCAAGAAGATAGGGAATGTTGCAACAAAAGATGTCCAGAACGACTCGTTGAAAATCAACGTGTTGATAACTATTTCAATTTTTGTAAATACCCCAAGTTGCTTTTATGATAACTACGACGCTGTTTTTCCACAGTTTTACCATTTTACCACCCCACCACCCTTGGGGGAGGCTATAACTTCACTGCCCAGAGCAATACTGGGATGTTGTTCTGTATGAGTCCATGTCTTTACTCCTTTACTAGTTCATTTAAGAACTTGGGGGCTTTTGTATGCTAACCGCATAACCTTTTGAAGAATTGCAAACTCTTTATCTCCCTTATTTCCACGCAGCTTTAAATTTGTATGTTGTTCAATAAATGTTCTAAAAGCAAAAATGACCATTCCCAGAATTTTACAGCAAAGATCTCAGAATTGTGGCATCATAAAATGTATACCCAATTACAACATTTTGAAGCTGTAAATTGAAGGTGTCTTCACCAATGAAATTCCCCATATCATTTAGTATTTTTGGTACACAGGGAGCAGTGGGACAACTTGAAAGGAGGAGAAAGCAGGGCGAAATTTCCGACAGATTGCTTTTCGCGCTAAAAATGACAGTTTCATGATGGAAATTTTGTTACAAGAGCCACTGCGCTCCTGTTGCTACCAAAAAACTAACACATGTGCCTTGAAAAAAGCAACCTGGCATTCGTAAAATCTTGGAGGGGGCAAGGTGCACTCCATTTTTTTTCACTGAGTTAATCAAGAAAAATCGTTCGTGATACAAATACTAACACTTGAGCAATCTGGAGCAATTGTACTCAAATGGATTCTAGAGAGGACTAAATGTTTCACTGCGGGTCCCAAGGTAGTCCCCATCCTCTTGGTAAGTCAACTGCTAGCTACAGTTTACTCTCATCAAGTTTTTTGTACAGGAATCAAGATTAATTTCATTTAACAATGTTTTAACTCGCTTCCAATCTGTTTTTTAATTTTAACTTTTTCGTTTATATTTCAAGCCCTTACCTTTAAAGAAACGATAAAACATCAAACATAAAACGAGTAGATCCTCTCTATAGATTACTCAAGGCCAAAATCAGTTTATAGATGTCAGGCACCAAAATCTATTAGGGCGCCGAGTCCCTCCAATATAAAGATTTCCCAAACCAGTAAGGGCCAGTGAGTGACATTTGAATTCAATTATATTCAACAGATTATTTCCTTCAGTTGAGCTGACACTTAAGAAAGCTGATTCTTTCTTAAAACACTTAACAAAGCTGATTCTTGTGGCTTGACTGGGGCGAATTTGGTGAATAAGCTATCGCCTAGACTTCACGGTGGCGTTTGGAAAATCTTTATATTGGAGGAACTCGGCGCCCTAATAGCTTTTGGTACCTGACATCTATAGACTGATTTTGGCCTTGAGTATTCTATACAGAGGATCACTCTTTTTATGTAATGCCAATACATCAAAGATCAAAGCCATCAAATTTCCGATACACACCTACTGCATTGACTAATTCGTCGAAAGCAATTTACATTTCAGACTTGTTGAGCAACGCATACATTTTGTGGCCTTTTGTTTACTGCTACTGAATTTTTTTTACTTTTGCGGGAGATTTGATCTCTTCGGTGTTTTTATCTCTGTGGAGGATGATTTTTATATTTTACATCTGCAGAAGAGTACCTGCGGAGGGAAAAATGCTCCTCCACAGACGTACAATTTAAACATCCTCTTCCGCAGTTTGCACAAAGAATAAAACATCCTCGCGGAATAATTTTTTTTTTTTTAATTAGAGCAAAGAAAGCAAAAGTGTCCACGTTGTTCAATGCTCTGAATTCGAAATTTAAATATTGGCTCCAAAATATGCTTAATGTTTTTAAAAGCGCCACCTCGAAGTCTGCGGGTTGCAGAGGCGGCCATTTACGTCAAATTTCGAATTCGTTAATTAAATATGAGAGGTCATTCTTTTTGCTTGTGCTTTCTACTGTAAAACCTTATGTTAAGCCTCCACTGGAGAGGTTTTTTACCTTGAAATAGAAAGAAAATCTTATTAAATAAGATTTTATGCAAAGCTCTTTTTTACTTACATATGCTTTTTAGCTGTCTCCGAATCTCGAAGTTTTACATTTTTGAAGCGTTTAAAAAACGCAACTGAATAACTCGTGAATCACTAACTAGACTAACTAACTAGAAGTCCAGCTATATACACATTGCAAGTTATCTTTTGTTACTTAGCCAACACTATTACGTCATAGTTTTGATCTTTAAGGGTTAGGTTTGACTTGTTAAAGTCTCAGTCCCGTCCGATCGAACTCGCTCTTGGAACTGAACGAACGTTCGGACGGGACTGAGACTTTAACAAGTCAAGGGTTACGTCTTAAAGAAGACAGACATGCTTTATTTTGGAGTTCACATGTGAAGGTTTATAGAAAGATACTCTTAAAAGAGAAGATGGCTAAATAGAGCTTTCAGATACAGTAGGTAATTTTTTGTTTGGTTTCACAGATGAAGAATATTATTTCTCTTGCAATATTATTTTTATTCCATTTTTCATTCCTTGTTCCACTTCTCGTTTTATTTCTCGTCTCATTTATAATTTTGTCAGAAAAATGAAAAGATTGCAAATTTGATGCATCATTCCTCTGGCAATTAGCCATGCCACAAAGCAGCGAAGCAATATTTGCTTTGTTGAAAGTTTCAAGTTCATGAGCTGTTGTTTTTATTAAGACGTATCGATGAAAACAACTTCAGCCACATGTGGTACTGACAAAGCCACAATATGATTTAGTTTTTGCCACTTTTACCAATTGTTGTTGCAATGAATCACGCGAGATACAGTTTATGCTTGAAATACTCTTGATGGTTGATACCAGCTCGACATATGACAAATGACAATTGCATTCATTTCGTTTATGAAGTGTTTAAAATAAGTACAATATTTAAAGAACTATTAATATTTGTCATATATCGAAATGAATATGTAAATTAAATCGAAACTGTTAAATTTTGTTTTATTCTTTATTATATTATATTATGTTATATTTCACATTTAAGTAGACATACTTTTAATATTGTAAACTACTAGGCCCGGTAAAAAATTAAAATATTTCTAGAGATTGGCCGCGGACTTAACATCCTCAATTCTCCTCCGCGAGGCCCTAAATCGTGAACCAGGAAACTCATGGAAGGAGCCCGGGAAGGAGAGCATGCCAGAAACACTCTCCAACTAAAATGAAATATCAATTCAGGTCAATTTTTGGTAAAAATATTGTATTTTATGTAGCAAGGAGAACTGGTGTTTACCTAGCCATGACTTTATTTAAATTTTGAGGTAAGCCAATGGCATTGCAAATATCTCGTGATCGATACTGTGAATTTGTTGTAGTTCGATAAGGTAGACAAACCATGCAATGAATAAAATACAAAATATTCCAATGCGATAACTGGGAGACGCATTGACAAAGGTAATAAGTCTAATCGCACCACACTACCAGTAAGTACCCGATCACCCATGGATCTTTTCCATTGTGTTGATGGATGGCTTACCATCGCTACTTCTCCTCTAAACCATTGAATGGAATAGACACATGTCGTGAGCTAATCATATTTAAGCTTTTAAGTTTTAAGTACGTTAAACTTCTCTTAAATTCTTTGTCCTCTGTTTTAGTTTATCTGGTTGTGGAAAGGAAATCAAATAACATTTCACCACTTAAAATGTGTTTTATGGTTTGAAAACCAACCGTCGGTTGGAGTACACGTCCAACCGTCGGATTGGAGTGTGCCGCTGAGACTTTATGAAGCCACCCATCTTTAATGTCCAAATTTTTGTGTATACATATTAATGTTGTGTTTCATTTCAAAACACCCATCATGAAGGACAATTTTTAATATCTAACCCAACATCAAAGCACTTTTGCTAAAAATCATACGAATGTTTAGAGAATTTACTGCCTTCAGACCCATCCTTATCCGCGGCACATACCCGTGCCCGTATATAATGGTGTACCCCACAAAAAACCTACTTAATCGAACAAATTGGCATTCCCTTCGCGAATTAGAGATAGCAGGGTTCAACTGTAGACCAAAATTACAAAGAAGGCACTGTGAAAAGGGTACCCTGCCAGCTTTGGAAAGGGATTCACCATTCACACGGGAAGATAAAGCGGCGGACCTGTCCGCCAATGAGCACCAAACTTCTTAAACATATAAACTGGATTGCCTTTTTCTCTGAAATTTATACCTTTGCCTTTGCCTTTTTATCTGAAATTTAGACTGTTATTGCAATGCCTTTTTATCTGATTAATGCATTGCCTTTTTCTCTGAATAGGACAGTCAGGTGCGTATAAAACTCTTTGGGAGAGGCTACAAGAAGAAACTTCTTCAAGCTGGTTTGTGAGGGTCTGCCAGCAAATAAACATGCAAAATGTATTAGAAACTTGGAAATTGACTTTATTTGTTCCAACCGACGCTGCTTTTCAAGCCCTGCCTCTGCAAAAACGAGTTGAACTCAGTTACAGACTCGAGAAGTTGTATTACGTGGTATTGCAGCACTTTTCGGTTGATCGTTACTTCCCTTCGAACAAACTACGAGACGGACTTATGTTGGATGTCAGCATCGACAGGCGAACGTTTGTAAATGTTCGTCATCGCAACGACAACGTAAGTTACGGTATCGTAAAGTATTCCATAAATCATAATTTAAATATTTTACTAGTTTGAAACGTGGAAATAATTTCATCTGTTTGCACCAAAGATGATAATGATTTTTTAATCAATATAGAGACAACAAATTTGCATTGCTAAATATTTGAAAATGTAAGCTTACTTACGTTTATTGATTTCTTAATTCCTCAGTGACATGAAATTGTCGGAAATAGTTATAACTGCCCTTGATGATGCAAAATATCATTTTTAAAAACCTTATCTTAATTTTGAATTGTTGTTTTTGCAGAAAACTGATATTTGGATTCAAGGGGCAAAAGTAATAAAGAAAGACATATTTGCAAGTAATGGAGTGATGTATATAATTGATAGAGTGTTGTTTCCATCAGATAACTCACTCACCAAATATGCTGCACGTAAAAGTGATCTGTCCAGTTTTAATTATTTGCTGAAAAGATCGTATCCCAGAATACCAACTGGTTTCACATTATTTGCGCCTTCAAACGGAGCTTTTCAAAAGCTTTCTGCTGCAGGCCGAGAAATACTGCGCAAAGATAAGTCAACTCGTGAGGTAGGAAATTTTTGTCTTTCTGAGCTTATGGGTGATCCATTTTTATTTTTAGACAACCGAACGTGTCCCGGAGGGGGGGGGCGTGGTCAAGGAAATCTTGAGCAGGCCCAAAATATATTGGAACGAAAACCCAAACATATAACAGTACGCTCACGATATGATGCAATTTTGCTGCCTGTAACATCTTTTTATTAACATTTTTATGCTATTTCATAATATTTTACCCAAAAATATTAGATTTTAAAATTTTGTAGAGCCAAAATTAGATTTTTTTAAGAACAATTTTTAGTCCCAAAGGCCCAAAATATAGGACAAATTGTACTGCCCCCCTGGAGGACGTGGTCGCAGATGACTAGATGACATGGATGATATCTCAAAATCAAAGTTTTCATTTCCGACGTCATTTTGAGTAGAATTTGACATTTTTTCCTCCCAGATTTTAATTTCCAGCCCTTCAAAAATCTCTACTTTTCTGGGAGTCAGCCATACAATCCGCATTTAAAAATCTTACATTTTCAAACTTTTGAAATAGTCTAAAGAGTCTGCAGGTTGACTTTGGGATTAAACTCCTGCATTCATTCTACTCAGGGTGAAGAACGTATTATTTCTTAATCCAAAAGACATTGTTGAAATAATAACGAACAAATATTTTCCATGTAAAACTGAGCACCGTAAGCATCTTAACACCGGCCGAGCAACTTAAGCACTTATATCAGCCACTCTCTGGGCTATTAAGCTGAAATCCCTAAATGTGCTTTTAACTCAAGCTTGTGAGGTTAAATTTCATGATGTATAGGCTCTTGATAAAAAGTGTTCTGCACAGTAAAAGCCGTGTAAAAGAACAAATATTTTTGGTTAGCAGCATGGCAAAGGTTTTTAGATTGAAGACAGAGGACGGATAATTCAACTAAATAACTTCCAAACTGGAAAGTTTTATTCTTTTATAGTTAATTTTGTGAAAAAGTCATGCAAAATTTCAGCCTGAAGTTTCCTACATTTGTAGGCTCTTTTATGTGGGCTTTTACTGTATGATATTTTATCTCGGCAATTGCTTTGTTATCTCGAAATGTAATCAATGTTATCTATATAGTCAAGTTAACCAAAGCCACACACAAATTAGAACTTAAATTCTAAAAAATTAACACTTATAAGATGAACCTTGCCTTTCGTAAGAAAAGCCAAGTTGAGATATTAGACTTATTACACAAGCCGTACTTTGGCTCTTTAATTTACTTGCTGACACCAAAGTCTAAGAACAAGATTGAATCGAAGAGTAGAAGCGGACCAGAGAAGTGCGGACTGATTTTGATCCACTTTGAACGGACTGGAGAAGAGCGGACTGATTTTGATCCACTTTGAGCGGACTGGGGAAGAGCGGACAAAGTTCAGGATATCGTGTATAAATACAAATATATGAATATGAATATAAAGGTGGGAGGGAGCGAAAGGTGGGTTGAGGTTGAACTTATGTAATGAGGCTATCTTGAGATTTGGGTCAAATTTCTGTGCCATCTCAGAAGTTATACAGGTGATGAGCACTTGACCTGAAAAATGTTTTGAGAAGGGCAGGCGTAGCAAGTTTGTAAAAATCAGTCCAGAAATAAGATCAAATTGAGACTGAAACTAAAATGGGAGCTTATACCAGAGCTGTTATGACCTCACAATACGTTTTGCGTTTACAAACATAACTTCAAATCAGCTCTTAAGCGATATATGATTTAGGAAAATGGGAATTATACTGAAATATTCAAGCCTTAATTATTTTGTATATCAATTTCGGTTAAAATAAAGCTTCATTTTTTTTAGAAATTTCTAAAAATAGCAGCTTAGAGCAAACTCTTTTGCTATTTATAATTGCAATGAATAGAAATAATACGCGAATAATTGAATCTTTAGTCTATCTTCTATATTAGTTAGTAATCTATTCTAGAAACATCTACAAGAACACACAAGAAGAAACTTCAAGCCAACCCTTCGGCTATCTACAACTTCAGAATATAGAGAACTATACCAGAATTACACCCAAATTATTTAAACTTATGTTACATTCTACATTAACTTTAGTTTAAATAGAATAATATCATTTTTAGAAATTTCTCAAAGAACATTTTGTGCCATATCCTTTATATTACGGAGCTATGCTGAGCAGTCAGCCTGAAATCTTCACAACAATGGCCAAGACGAGAGTGAAATTCTCCATTGACTCCAAAGGTGGTGTCATTCATATGCTGCAAGGCAACAAGACCCGATCAGCAAGAATAACAAAAAGTGACGTCATTGTAACAAACGGTGTTGTGCATTTCATCGACATGCCTATTACGTCTTTTGATGGTAAGTTCGTCCGTCAGTGATAATTCTAATTCTATGAATTTAACAATAAACATTCTTTTCTCCATGAAATCTGAAAGTATTTTGTTGTGAGTTTGGTCTCTAGAGATTAAACGTTAACCTCAAAAGTCAGAGATTAAACGTTAACCTCAAAAGTCGAAGAGTCAATTCAATTTAAAAATACAAAAATTAAAGTGTTTGTAATCAAAAGTATACAATCTATACGGGCCTTATTAAGGGATTTTTATCAGTTCACATTCGTTAAAGATTGCTGGATTGCGACTCAGTCCTAGGCTACCCTGGGTGCCAGTCCTAGATTACCCTAGGTGCCAGAGTCTTCATATAATAAAATGACTCAAGGCGGGCAAACAGTGTGTTTCTTTCAAACTATAAAATTAGGACAATGCTAAACGTTGACAAAATAAATAAAAGGGATTGAAAAGTGCATCAGAAAAGTTATTGGCGACACCTAAAATAGAGATGGTTTGGAAAGGGTTTGGAAGCTGTCAGGGAGGCAAACATTGATTTGAAACATGAAAAAAAGACGGGGAAAAGGAAATCAAATTTTTGAAAGAAAGATGGGATTCCAATCCACTGCGATGTGGTGCTGCTATCCTCTTTTTGTTTAGCCTGGAACCCACTGTTAATAAAACGATATAAGAACATATATACCGGGTGTCCCAAAAAAATGGCTACGGATTTGATTTAGTCTAACAGTGAAAATATTACTTAAAATGCTACGAATTTTTTTTGCTGCTGTTCATTGATTGTTAACTTAATCAACAATATCTTGTTTGACATTTTTGGTGCCTTGAAACTTGAGACATTAATTTTTGAAGTTGAAATTGTCTGTCACCCTCAAACCAGAGCTTTTGTAGAATGGCCTAAAGGAAAGTATTTGATTTGGGGGGATTCTGATGTTCGTTTGTCATTTTGTCATTTTGGAAAATAGCATATTTACTGAACAAAGCTATTGTTGATTAAAAAAGCTATAATTTTTTTTATAATGTATTGTGAAATTCATTAAAGCAGTTTATCGTAAGTTATAAGTTATCCCATAAGGAATTAACTTCAAGTTACGATTTTAACCATGCATTCAATTTTCTGTTTTTCATTTTTTATTGAATGTGGCAAAAATCTTGATGCCCATTGTTAAACAGCTTGTAGGCTGTGGATACCTTGCTTGTTTGAAATCAAGATCATGGTGATTCCCCCAAAATGACCGACTCTCGTTAGGCCATTCTTCCAAAGCTCTGGTTTGAGGGTGACACAATTTCAACTTCGAAAATTAATATCTCAACTTACAAGGCACCAAAAATGTCAAACAAGGTATTTTTGATTAAGTTAACAATCAATGAGTAAAATCAAATACACTTTGTAGCATATTAGGTAAACTTTTCCTCGTCAGACTCAATCAAATCCGTAGCCATTCTTTTGAGACACCCGGTATGTATATCTCTATTGTTTAGTTTCCTTGTGGAGCGCAAAACAATAATCTATTAACGAAATGACCATTACTTTATCAATGTCAGATGTCTTGAAATATAACGTTATTTCCTTTGATTTTGCAAAGAGATTTCCAGGATGGCTTTAATTGGAGAGTGGGCCTCTTAAATATTTGTACTTGATTGTAGTACAATTGAATCCTTGTATTGGACTCATGATGTCAATCTTCAAATGTGATAATCATTATGTGTGGTCGCAACGTTAAGTAATTCTTGAGAATTTCTTTCGCGAAGGCGAAAGAGAAGAACGGAGATTCAGAAATTTCGAATCACATGGATATGTGATTGTTGCATGGTAACATATCCTTCTTTTGTACATGATTGCCAAAGTGAGACACAATTATAAAAGATTGGTGTTTATAAAAAGATTATACTCTTCAAAACTTATTACTTTTTAACAAACATGTTTTACGCCTTAAAAGAACAGAAGACAGAGGTTGCTTTAAATGAAAATGCTACCTTAAGACTGTTTGGCTTTAGGCTTTCTTTATCACAACGGGCAGAACATACACACTTTTCTTGAAAATTGAACGGGTGATCTCTGCATTTCATGCAAATATTTCACTGTTGATGACTAGTTGTAACACAGAAAGACCAACAAAGATCTCGAAATGGGTAGGATTTTATTGTATGGGAACTTTCTACACTTCTACTAATTGTGTGTATCTGTGTGTGGATAGTATGAATCTAGTGTATCTGAGTGTGGATAGTATGAATCTATTATATCTGAGTGTGGATAGTATGAATCTATTATATCTGAGTGTGGATAGTATGAATCTAATGTATCTGGGTGTGGATAGTATGAATCTATTATATCTGAGTGTGGATAGTATGAATCTAGTGTATCTGAGTGTGGATAGTATGAATCTATTATATCTGAGTGTGGATAGTATGAAT
>JAYJMH010012624.1:0-22597 GCA_036873815.1 Phacellophora camtschatica | reverse complement strand
AGTTGAATCACAATCATCAAACATTCTTAATGCTGCTCTAAGATGGGAAGTGTTAGGGTGCAATTCAGGTAAATTGGGTAGAACGTATTCAGTAACTGTATGATCGCGAATAGTTTGTTAGGAATTTCATTAACGCAAAGGAGCTAGTGAAAAAGGTTTTTATTTATTTTCATGCCAAGTTGCTATCACAAAGAAAGTAAATTTTCTTTGAGAAGGTTTAATTCAGAGGACATTTTTGACATTATAGTGCTTTTTACTCAACCCCAACTGTTTTTTTTAATTATAAAATTATATTTTTGCTTGCTTGTTTTTTAGATTTGTCATATTCTAGTATATAATTCACATATCATATTTGCTTTCCTATGCTTTTTTATAGTGCAAGTAGTATCCAGTATTTCTCTTGCGCCGACGAGCCTCATGATAGCGAGAGGAGCAAAGTCTGCTATAACTTGCAAGGCAAGTGGACAGCCGGGTGCCACTATCTCGTGGAAGAAGTCGACAGCTGTCCTAGGCAGTACAGGCATGTATGTTGTTGGTGCAGATACAATTTCAAAGTCTGATATAGATGGAGAGACTACAAAAACATTACAAATAACTGCTCAGCCGTTACATGTCATAAGTGATTTTAGCTCATGCACTGTTTCCGATTCAGGGCTGGGATTAGTTCAATGTAAAGAGACATATTCTTGTTCTGCAATTTATGACGATGCTACTGGGTCTAATATGAGCACTACATTTGAAGTAAAAGTTACAGGGATCCAAGGTATGAAACACAAGGAGACGTTGCAACTAAGGTCATAATTTTTGTTACCTTTGTTTTTGCCAGTGTCACCTTTTGATGTTGATTTTGATCTCGTTACTGTCAAAGCTGCCGTTGAAAAACAGTGGTGATAAATTAAATCCATTCGCTGTTACAAAATTTTAATGCTCAAATACTTCACCTTTTTAGCAGGATAAATTATTTTATGACGTTTAAATTTGTTTAGAAATATTTGCCATTCCAAAATATTCATTTTTGATGGGTTGTATAGTACACAAATGTAAAAGGTCCTGTGAGATATATCTATGATGTATTTACTTATTTGGGAGTTTACAATGTATTGAGGCCAATAAAGACGCAACTGCTTCAGCTCTTTTATCATTACCAGTTTTTAATTAAGGACTCACTGGTAGGAATGCAAATTAAATTCCCAAAGAGTTCCTCGAATTTGTTTTTTAATTTTATAACATTTAGGCTTCATGGTTCCCGCTCTCATTTAATGGTATGGACGAAAAACGTTTGCCCCTTCCCAAACTCAAAAAGACTTCTCGAATGTGTACAAAAATTGCATCACTAAAATATAAAAGATAAAATATGGCAAATTAGATTCAGTTAACGTCGCCGTTAACAAAATTTAGCTTTTTCTATTGTTTTAGAAGCTGCAGAAAAATTTTATCCAGCCTTTATTTTATCATATAGAATATTTTTTACCTTATCTTACATTCTCATTGGAATATTTTTCAACCTTCAACGAAGAACGTCTCAACTGTTAACGCAGCAATATTGTCAGAAATATTTTGTTTTTTTATTGTAACTTCTTTTTAAAGCTAAGCCTTCAGTTCCTTTCGGAATTTCATCCAGTGGTATTACACAAACTGGTGCAAAGATATCGTGGACTGCAGCTACTGCAAAAGACTATGCAATCAAAGATTACACTGCAATATTAAAGATAAAAGGAGTGAATGCAACAGTAAGTTCGAAAACTGTAACTGGAACAACAGTTTCTTTTATTGACTTGGATGTGTTTACTGATTACACAGTAATAGTAACTGCTCGTTGCATCACACACTTCGTAACTTCAGAAGCAGGAACACATGATTTCAAGACGAGAGAAGGAGGTATATATAATTTATATAAAAGTTAAAAAAACCTTTTAAGCTGATTTCGAATAATTATCGCACTTAGAACTGACTAGTTGCAATGAACTAGATCTAATACAGACTAAATCTAATGTGTTGCAATGAACGAGGAAAACTATGGATTTAGATTTTGGAGATTGTGACCCAATGGCAGTAACATTGCAGTGAAACTTAAACGATTATTTTTTCAATTAATAAGTGAGTGAGTTGAGTTATCGTATTTAACGTGCGTAGTTCGGGACAGTCTCGAGATGACTTGTTTCCAGCAGGGAGCACAGGTCCTACAGTTTCAGTTTCAGGCACATACAAATGCTATTCTTTCAAGATATGGGTTTCTGCACTTGACGCAGTGGGACCCATCAGGGCTACCCTGGTCATTCCTCTAGCTGTGACCACACCTGGTGATTTCCTTTGCCTTTGCCTGGAATTACAGAGAGTGAGACGCTCTCCTCACACTTCCGCAGCAAGTATGACCTTGGTGGGGTTCGAACCCACGACCTTGCGATCATGAATCAGGCGCCTTAACCACTAGGTCAAGCTTGCTTATCAATCGTATGATAATTGAATGATTTGGTTCTTTTGGACTTTTACTTTTATCTTCGATGAATATACTAATGAGCAATTAAAAGTTTTAAACGTATTTTAGCTGTAAGCAATTTTGCTGAAAGAGAAGAACAAAAATAGTTTCAAAAGGTTGGGCAATATTTTAAGGCTTTCTCGATAAAAAACGCACAGTTTTTTTTTCAAGGAACATAACAAAATATACATAAGTATACGTCAATGTCGGGTGAGTACCAAAAAGATGGCAACACTCATGACAGAGTCTTGTGCCAAAGACGCTTTTTAATACATCTAGTGTCTATAGGATAGCAAATTGAATAATTAACTAAAATTTGGTACCACTGTTTTTAAAGTTGATACCTTGGTACTAAGATATTTATCTTCAAAGACGAAACTTGAATTGGGTGCATTTAAATTTAACACTGCAGATTGGTGATGCAGGTATTGTTAATTTTAAAAACTAAATTTATGTTTTTTCAAATTTGAGAATGAAAATTAGACTTTCTCTTTGAATTTTTATTTGGTGGGTTGTTTAGATGGAGACTCGATAGGCTGTTTCAAGATGATATGAAATTTTGGATTTGGACTCCAAACACAAATTTTGCTGAGTAAGGTAGCAAATTGCAAAGTTACCTAATAAAGCATTGGTTTCTTCATATTGTTTAATAAAGCTAATATATTTATCAGTAAATTATGCCAAAGGCGTTACCTTTTTATGACGCCCGGTATAAAAAACCAAAGTTTTATATATGTATATATATATACCGGGTTTCTCAAAATAAAGTATGTGCGTTTTTTAAGTTGCTGTAGAGGGGTTTTGGTCTTGTTTGTTTTTACTCCTTTTCAATGAAGGTTTCAACTAAAAGTTTGATAATATAGCCAGCAATAAATGTATCATACTGAATAATCACTCGAGTTTTGCCCAACAACTAAAAGATTGCTATGAAATCATAGGGTTTGGTAATGAGCATAAATGTTAAAATTCTACTAACGTTTATACAGATTCATTTTTGCGCTGACTTGTAAATTTTATACCAAATTTATATACATTTAGCATCGAAGCATGAACATATTTTATTTCGAATAAGCAATGATGAGAGAAAGTAGATTTACCCAATAGTCATAATATGTAACAAAACAGTTTTCATTCATTTTCAGTAAGCCTTTTCTCTCAACCAAGTGAGACATTAGCTCTAGAAAATTGGTTTTCAATATCATTGGCTCCATAATTTGTCAAATTTTCATTACTAAGAAGTTATCAGTATTTTATTCTGAAAACATCTGTATAAGATGGTCTTTTCCGATTTTTCTTGAAATTTTAAGGAAGCTTCCAGCAAGGCTGGTTTAGTTTTTAGCCGCACATAAGCTATCATATCAAAATTACGTCTAACTAAACAATTTTACAGAAAAATGGCCCTTGTTGTAAGAATTGTTATGTCATACTCTTGAGGAGTGGCTCCCAAATGATTAAACTTAGCTTTCAAAATATAAAAACTATGTATATTCTTAAAAGAATATCGAAACAAAAATACTCAACAATTTAACTTGATACTTGAGAGTATCAAGTTATTTTTTTTACTCATCAAATATTTTTTGATGGGTAAATGCTCTGGGTTAGCCATAAGATTAAGGATAGCAAAGCAGAGATGAATGGCAAGTCGTAGGAAACATAAATGTTTTAAGTTCAAAGTTTAATATTTATGAAATGATTTCATTGTAAAATAGTCACAAACTGATCCGTTAACGTCCAGAATTGTGAATACACCACCGATAACGTTTATGTTTCTGGAATGAAAATTTGTAACGTCTTAGTTGCTTGCTAGCTGTTATTATTTTGCAATTAATTTTAACAAAAGGGTGACAGATTATTCTTCTGTAAAGATTCTTCTTTGGAAAAATTGCTAAGTTATATTGAAATTTGATTTTCTAGATGAATTCTGATTTACAGCATTTTACCTTTATACTGAGTGCATTTTTTCTGAATAATTTTCTACAAAATGCTGCTAAATATTTTTTCAGAAAGAAACAGAAGAGAACATTGTCTACCTTTTAGACTTACTGACATATGTTGCCTTTCTACTTTTGAGAAAAGTTAAAAGAAAAATTCTGTTTTGTGAAAAAGTTTGATTGGTATTATTTTGTATTCTCTGACAATTATGTCTGTGCTTATTATTGAGAAAACTTTAAAGAATTTACCAGCCTTTCGAAAACTATTATGTTCACCTTTTCCATCAAAATCATTCATAACTACGGATTTGGATTTAACCGAATGTTCAAATAAACCCTGTATCTTGCATCTATTGTAAATATTTTAAAAGCTTAATGACAAATTTTTGATAACGTAGTTATAAATTGGGAAATTTTGCTAATTTTCTCACTCGCCTGGTATACCAATAGAAATACATATCTTAATAGGTTGAAATATTTGTTTTATTTTTTCAGCTGCATCAGCTCCTCCGAAACCTACAACTTTAGCAATTTCATCCACAAGTATTAAAGTCACTTGGAGCCAGCCATTACGTTTAAATGGGAAACTTCATGATTACAAAATTAGATACAGAAAGAAATCTGGCTCCTTTTACCCTCAAATATCAGTAGATAAAAGGCTATTGGAAAACATTTTTAATCGTTTAGAGATATATACGACTTACGTGTTTCAGGTAAAATAATGTGATATTTGAAAACGAAGGAAGTAGTTACAAATTGTCTTTTTTCATGCCATGTTTTACTTTGTATGTCGATCAATTTCAATTTTGAAATTCATTTCAGCATGGAATATTGTTTAAATTACATTAATTAACGACTTTTTTACAGTTTTTACAAAATATTTCACTGTAAAATAGTATTTATTGATGGAAAACAAGATTATATAAGTTATTTCTTTTTAATTAAAGGTTTCTGCCAGCACTAAAAATGGTACAATACTCGGTACTTGGAGCTCTCCTTCTGAAGATATAACACATGAAGAAGGTAATTTTCTTTTTCAAATTTTATTTTGATCTATTTTAGTTCCGCAGATATTATATTTAAGAGCTGGTACCTTAGCATCCGAATTTGCGACTCGTGAAATTAATAGAATTCGCGAATTTAGGACATAATATGATTGTGTTCTGAAATTAACAAAACATAAAATCAATGATTACTCGAAAGTTACTGAATCAACTCAATGAAACTTTGTCAGTACAAAGCCGTGAGCAAACTTATTACAATTCGATAATATTTCCACAGCAACGAACTAGTTACCACACTCCTTTTGATGGTTTTAATCAATTTAATTTCATATCACTTCTTGCAGTAAATAATTTATTTTTGAATATGCCTTTTTATTCAACATTAAACTTTGCTAAGGATATTTAAAATTATGTAAAACATTTATCACACAATTCACTGAATATCGAGATATGGTAACTAGCATGTTATTACAGTGACGAAATTTCATGTTAGAAAATGTTGATCGTTCAGTTACTCCTTGTACACATATTTATTGATTTTCTTCAATTAATTTTTGAGTAGAATACAAAATGAATACTACACAACTGACTCAATAAAATAAAATGAATATTACACAATTGATTCAATAAACAAAATAATACTTTTGAAATAGACCTTTCTGTTTTCCATTTAAGCATTCGGAGTCTAAACAAACATTCATCTGAACTAGTCAGCCTGCTAAGCGAAATTAAAATCAGTTTTGACTGTATTTGTTTGGTTGAAATCAATAAAATTAATATAAGTTTGTTAGTTAACTCTTTATTAAACGACAGTTTTTTCAATACCATAGTCCCTAAGCATGGAAATTAAGGTAGAGTTGGTATTTACGTAAAACGAAATATTGAATTAGATGTTCTAAAAAAACGCTAATTTGTTTTTAAAAACACCTGCAATATATGTGGGTTCACCTAACTAAATATAAAACAAAAAATCGCAGGTATAATTTATAGACACCTAAATTGCAACATAGTAGACTTCAATAATAAGCTTGAAAAAACAGTAAAAATGCCGAAAATTTACAAACCTAATCAATGCATGATTACTGGTGATATAAATATAGATCATATAAAATACAATCGGTCTGGCAAAAAAAAGAACAAAAGACTACCTATATATGATGCTATGCACCAAATATATTCTGATATTCTGCAACTGAAGCAAATACTTGTGAAGAGTATTTCAGAGGGGCAATATATGAAGCTCTTGAAAAGCATTTCCCTTTGAAAAACATCTCCAAAACAGAATTAAAAACTAAACCTAAATCTTCACTTCTTTAAAAAGAAGCATACATAAATAATTACGCTTTTTTATATTTATACAAAAAATCGCTCTGCTCAAAATAAAAGAAAATATACAAGATATCTTAATCTTTTAACCTCATGCATTAAAGCATCAAAGAACTCGTATTTAAAAGAACTTTTTGATATCGAATCCACAAGAATTACATAAATGTGGGCTGTTCTAGGCAAATTATTAAATCCAAAAGACAAATCACTAAATTTCACCATAAGACAACTTATTTATGATGGAAATTTTTCCAAGGAAGATTATGAAATTAGTAATGCGTAAATGCACACTTCGGTAGCACTGGAAAAATAATACCTTAATAATCCAAAAGCCAAAATCAGATATTTATGCTATTTGAAAAATCTCTTTTCAAAATCGTTTTCTTAGATATGACAAATGAAAGCGAATTCGTTTGCGAAATACAGGAATTAAAATGTTTAAAAATCTGCTTGACATGATGGTATAAAACCTTCAATCATCAAGCATCTTCTCATTGTGGCCAAGCCACTTACTTAGATATACAACACCACTTTTAACACTGGAGTGGTTGGAGTGGTTTCAAACCTATTACCAATTTTTGGAAAAACGCAAACCTAATACCAATTTTTATAAATGGTGAAAAGTGTAATCCAAACACCTACAGGCCCATTTCTTTATGATCATGCTTTGAAAAATTTTGGAACGCCTTTCGGCTGTGTAAATTATTTCTATCATATAAAGAAATCTTACATGAGCACCAATTCGGTTTCAAAAAAGGACATTACAATGCTCATACCTTGATAACATTGGACTGTACATGCCTTGTTAGCCTTTCTTGGCAAAGTTTATTTAAATATTGATAAAAACAACTGTTGTTTAGGCGCTTTTTTAGATCCATCAAAAGCTTTCAATACCATTCATCAATCTAAACTTCGTCACAAACTTCGTTTCTATGGTTTTCAAGGAAAAATAGATAAATGGTTTTCCAGTTATATTCAAAATGGAAAACAGTACACATGTGTAAACGGGAAAAAATCCCCTCTTGATAAAATTGAGAAGGGTTTTTCTCAAGGGTCAGTCTTAGGACGCATACTATTTGCATTGTACGTAAATGACATGCCACATTTAATTACAGCAAAACCAAGGCGTGTTGCTGACCATGCATGCATTTTTTTTCTTTGACCTAAATACAACAAATCTATATAAAACTGTAAGTAAAGTTCTAAAACTTCATTTGGAAAGGTTTAAAACAAATTAATTGCTGGTTAATACTAGTAGAGATGATTATTGTGTGTTTGTGCCCTCCAGAAATAATAAACTGCTACATGTACAAAATGGATTATATAAAGTTCATGTAAAAATATCTTGGTGTAAGAATTGATGAAGGGGTTACTTGGAACTCAAATATCAACAATGTCAAAAATGAAATTGTAAAATTCTCTTCGAAAGTTTCGAAAATTTCGATATTCGAAAATTGAACGATGCTTGCTAACTCAATATGAATTTAACGTCTAAAATAAAATAAGCTATGCTCTTGAGGCCTATGGTACAGCTGCTGATAAATATATAAACGAACTCCAGATCCTACAAAACATACTACTTAAAGTCATCCACTTTAAAGATTGTAAATTTTCAACAACCGCTTACATAAAAGCTAAACATATTTAAATTCATGATTCTTACTGCATACAAATCTTAATATTTGTATACCATGCTCATTTTAATATGATTAATATGTCAGGAAATTTGACGTAAAATAGATAGTAGATCAGCGAATTTGACGTAAAATTAGATATTACGGTATAAAGAAAATTGTTAGTTAAGACCAGAGGGAGAGGATGTTTTATATTGCTCAAAGATGCGTAAGAAAAGAAAATCCTTCAGCGATTGAGTCCAAGTGAGATTGTCATATCAGCGATGAAGTTGTTTGTTGAATTGAAGTGCTTTAAAACCTTTCAATCGGGGCCATATTTGTGTGAATCTTGAAGGTAGATCTTTTTCTTGGCTCTACGTAAATGTTATCCAAAGCGAGCGCTCATTTGTCTACAAGAAGAGGACGAATCTAACATGCATACCAGCGATTTATTAAAGCAAGTGCGCAATCAACTGATACATTTTTCAAATATCCTTCCAAAGTAACAAGGAATGAGCAGGGCTTAGACTCTAGAATCACTAAGGCCAAATAAGAGATGACAAAATCCAACAAGAACTTTGTCACTAACTCACTAACCGTCAGGTAAAATGTCGTGGAGAGAAATAAAAATGGAAGAAGGGTAAGGTACACGAAAGTTTAGAGCAAGAAGAGTTAACCGAGAAGATCAAAGAGGTAGAGTAGGCACATATTAACCAGAGGCACATTCATAGCTAGAAGCTCATCAATACCATTTTGGGCATGACATCATAAAAGTTGGCTAACATTCGTGGAGAAAATGCAGAAGAGCTTGCCGATGCTTGGAACCATCATTTCCATGATCTACCAATACCTGACTCCCAAATTACTATGGATTACTATAGGAATGGTAAGGCAAGCATCAAATGTGTCAGGTGTTGCAAGATGTAGTGATATCAGAAGTTCTCAATTATGTATGTTTAGATTTTCAGAAAAAAGCTTCTAGATCCAGCCAACTTCCTCAATTGTGGAGAACTCGCGACATTGTGCTAGAACCCAATGTCGGTAACCTCACCAACACAGATAGTTACAGACGTACCTTTCTCAGCTCGCTTGTTTCTAGGATCAGCAACAGGATGGTGCTTGGTCGTCTCAGCCCTCTCCTAGATCATCTTGTAAGGACTTTGCAGAATGGATTTTGCCAGAGACACACAATAGTGGGCGAGATAGTAGCTAAGGAAGCATGGCCAAGTGATTAAGGCGCCGGACTCATAACCTCAAGGTCGTGGGTTCGACTCCCACCAAGGCCATATTTGCTGCAAAAGTGTGAGGAGAGCTGCTAACTCTCTGTAATTCCAGGCAAAGGCAAAAGGAATCACGAAGTGTGGTCATATCGAGAGGAAGGACCGGGGTCGCCCTGATGGGCCTCCATGCGGCAAGCGCAGAAACCCATACCTTGCGAGAATAGCAAGTGCATGTGCCTGAAACCGAAAGGTTATGTGTAATCCGTGTCCGCTACTTGAAACAAGTCATCTCGAGACTTTCGCGGGCTAGACACGTTAAATACGATAACTCACTCAACTCATTTGTGATACATCTATAGGTGGTATGTTTCTAATATTTTTGTATTTTTCCAGAATTTTAAAGAAAAGAGTTCCTTGCTTCTTCAGTCAAATCATCGATTTCCAAAGTGATCGATAAAAAAATCAAATTATCTCAGCAAAAAAATATCGCGGATCAAACACATTCATCTTCACTCCTCCGCTCTATAAAAAGGTAGCAACGGAGCAAAACTCACCTAATACAATCAGCCACATTCAAAACAACAAGATTCTTACACTGATTCAATGCTTTTAATGAGAGGTCAGTCAGTCTTTCGCAGTCTACCAAATGTAAATAACGCAGATCAGGACACAACTTTGCGATGCTTCGTACGGCATTGTCTGTTATTCTGCAATTCCCTTTAAATATATATATATATTTCATCTTTAATTGTGCATATTGGTAAAAACTATTAGTAATAAAACTTTGAGAAAGGTTCTAAGTTGCTTCACGTGGAATTTAAAAATAATTAACAAGTAATCTTTGTATACACTATGCCAGTACGAAACGAATATTCGAATATTTACACGATGTCGTATTCGGTTGAAGCCAGTTGCCGTTTTTTGTCGTATTCGGTTGAAGCCAGATGCCAATTTTATGCCAGCATAACGTAGACAAATGCGGCATGGTTTAATACCGTATTCGTTTCGTACCAGCATAGTGTAAACGGGTATAATATTACATTCACGAATGAATGACAAATAAAATTATTGAATTCTTTCAAAAATATTTAGCTTAACTCATTCATGTATGTGTACCCCCTGCTAAAGTGCACTTATCTTGTGATTTGTACATGATTTCTGACTACTTTCAGGGGGCAAAGAGTTAAAACGTACCTTCCAGTTTGATGATTTGAAGTCGCTTTGATAAACAAAGACTTTTGACGCCATTGTCAGTTAGGAGAGGAGAATTCATGGCAGAAAAATAGCGAAGAGTTTTGCAACCAGACATGAAAGCCTATAAAAATAATATTAATCAATAAAGAGTCAGGAAGTAAGAAAGTTAATGGAAATAAGTTAATAAAAGTTTTAAAATGGAAGATAAAACAAATGTTTAAAATAAATCTTCAATTAGAAAAATAAATGTTTGAATTTTTCTCAAATAAATGCTTGAAAAACAAAAATTAATGAAACTTTTTTGAAAGTGGTAACTAAAACTTGGTAACTAAAACAGAAATGTGACTTCAAGGGTTGCAGAGCTAAAAACAAAAATATTTTTACAGCTGCTCAATTTTCATGGTTTATCTGGAAGTCTTTTAAATTGTAGAAATTGAAGAAAACAATTTTAAAATGAACTGAATCCTGCATCAAGACTTTCATATCTGATTTGGTTTTTTCCCTAAACTTAAAACCAACCACGCAATATACATGCGCATTTTTGGTATTCAATTTTCTCTCTTTCCAACCCACTTACAACGAAAACTCTTTTCAGGAAATAAGCTATGAAGACATTTTTGCAAAAAACATCCTTTGGCATGCATGATGCTTTTGAAAGCATTTAGTGAGATGCAATTCAATAAAGTTTGAATTGAATTCAATATTGCTGCAAATCTGCATTTTAAATAATTCTAAAATAAACGCCACATCAAATTATCAACAAAACCTTTACTCCCTATTTTTTTATATACTTGTTGATGGTATAATACAAAAAAATATATAAAATTATTGATTAACGGCAATAAAATAAATTCGCAAAAAGACAAATTTAGGGTAATGTCAGGCCCCCAGTAGAAAAAGAGCCCCCCCCGGCTATAGGGGTTTGTCTGTGAGAATTTGAAAATGGCCTTAAAAAAATAACGCCAAAAGAGCCGGTATAATAAACTATGGCCGGTCGGTGTTAAATTAGGGCCGGTCGGTGTTAACCTAGGGCCGGTCGTTGTTAAACTAGGGCCGGCGAAAAAAGGGCCAAAAAGGTAGTAAAAAAATAAATTAGTATAAGACTCTTAAAATAATAAAATA
This sequence comes from Phacellophora camtschatica, assembly GCA_036873815.1. Classification (NCBI taxonomy): domain Eukaryota; kingdom Metazoa; phylum Cnidaria; class Scyphozoa; order Semaeostomeae; family Ulmaridae; genus Phacellophora; species Phacellophora camtschatica. Next base: position 10,711 of record JAYJMH010012624.1, on the reverse strand, counting down.
GTATAACATCATAAATATCAAAATTGCAATTCTTTCAACAACAAAAAAGGTTTCTTTTCTAAATGAAAGATTTTACATCACTGATTACATTTGTTCAGGTTAAATTTGAAATTGTCTCTAAAGTGTCCCTAAGTGGTAAAATCTGTTTTACATATAGCATATAGTATTCCACATTTGAAACATAAAGTGTCCCTAAGTGGTAAAATCTGTTTTACATATAGCATACAGTATTCCATATTTGAAACATAAAGTGTCCCTAAGTGGAAAAATCTGTTTTACATATAGCATACAGTATTCGATATTTGAAACATAAAGTGTCCCTAAGTGGTAAAATCTGTTTTACATATAGTATACAGTATTCCATATTTGAAATAATGTGTCATTTTATGAAATAATGCATTCTGTATATAAACATTGTTTACATTAGGACAGAGTGCTAATGAATGTTAGTTACCTGAACGTGTTCATCTTTCAAAGATGGTAGACTATCAAGAATTAATGTTCCTAAACGATTGCATCCTTTTGCGAGAACTGCGAATCCAGCCTCTGTGATCTAAGAAAGAGCTTCAGACTAGAATTCTCAAAGAATGAATACTAAGCCCCTTGGGAAAATACAACAAGCTAACCCAATCGGGAACTGCCAACACAATTAACCCCCCGCCTTTTATAACTGCCAATACGATTAAACTGCCATCTTTTATAACTGAAAACACCCCTAAACTACCCTCTTTGGAAACTGAAAACACCCTTAACCTCCCCCCTTTGGAAACTGAAAACACCCTTAAACTGCCCCTTTAGAAACTGAAAACACCCTTAAACAACCCCCTTTGGAAACTGAAAACACCATTGAATTACCCCCTTTGGAAACTGAAAACACCATTAAATTACCCCCTTTGGAAACTGAAAACACCATTAAACTACCCTCTTTGGAAACTGAGAACACCATTAAACTACCCTCTTTGGAAATTGAAAACACCCTTAAACTACTCCATTCGGGGAGAGACAAGAAAAATCAAAAATTCCCTTTGAGAACTTACCTGTTCACAACCAGAAAGATCAATAAAAATTAATCTTTGGCATCCTTTACCAGAAGCAATGTAATGCAACCCTTTGTTGGTAAAATTTGTACAAAAAGACATGTTCAAGAACTGAATATTGTTGCAATTCCTACAAAGATGAAAGAAAACAGTTCTTTAGGTACTCATCAGAAGACAAGATCGCTTTGCTCTCTCTGCTTGGTATTAAAATTTAGAGAAACTCCCACACAGATTTACAGATACGTTTATGGATGCGTAGAATATACATATAGACTGGTGATAGACTATAGAATAGAATATTTAAAAGCTAATTGAATATAAAATAACAGAATAAAATATACGTAGTCAAGACAAGATCGAGAAGCTTGTTGTTTGTTATTAAGAAAATGTTTTTAAAAACGTTTATCGAAAATAAAATATTTTTCTCATTTTTTCATTAATGATATTAAATTGAAACAAATTCAAAATTTGGCAGATATTTCCAAAATAAAACTCCAGTGTGCTCGTGGCTAATAATGTTACTAATAGGCGTTGTTATAAATTAGATAAACTGCTTCAATTTAAGCACAAAATAGGTAACACAAATAATTAACAGATAAGTAGACGAATAATCGATAATAAATAAAAACACACCTTGATAAACTTCTCAGAGCCGCATCTGATAAATAACAATGCGATATATTCAAATACAGAAGACTAGAACAACCAATTGCTATTTCTTTCACCACTTCAAACTATAGGAGAAGAATAAAATAATGAATTTATTAATTATCTTACATTTCATCATATAGTACAATAACACAACTTAAAATAAATTAAATTCTCATTATTTATCATACAATCAACGAGAGCACATGGTCGCTTTATATATAATGGCCTGTTTTAATTTTGTATTATATATAGGTACTAAACTTTTTATTAAAATAAATTATTCATCGTTACATTTATTATTTTTTCCAAGGAGTAAAAATTCTACTTCATGCTAAAAATTTCGAGAAGTTTGGAAAATGTCTTGTATGAACTTTTCTATGAATTGCAAAGCTGTTTATTACGAAATGGGTCAATTGTTGACAAACAATAATTTATTAAGGACTGTTGTTAAAAAATGTTATTAGAAATAAATTGTAATTCTATATTTCGAGGACCGAAATGTTTTGAATGTGACTGACACGAATTGATATCTAACACGATATCTTAACTTTCAAAACTGGCTTTTAAACACTGATAAACTGCAATGTCACCTGGTAAATACATTTTTCAGAATCAAAACAATGAAAATAACATACCGTGACTCCTTTGCAGTGTGATAAATTCAAGTCTTGAAGATTACGACATTCTCCTTAAAATTAAAATAACCGTTCAATGTTACTATATTACAGTCCACAACTGAAAAGTAGGAGTATTTAACATTAATGAAGCAAGATTACTTCCCTACTTGCTATATTTGTGGTGACGATATAACGGTAGACAAAAACTCGCTAAAGTTCTTTCCCCAGTCTTCTTTTTCTTGGTCTCTAAACCACGTTATGGCCGAACTGAACCCAACAATGATTGAGCGCCAAGCCTCCTTATTTTCAGTTATTTTTGTGTCGATATTGCTGTTTTTGAAACCGTGCAGTTATTGAGATGATATCGGTATAGCGGGCTTTTATGCGGCATCGTTTATGTCTGCCTGGCACCTTTCCTTATAAAATGATCTTCTCCAGGTGGTCGCCTTCTCTTCTTGAAATGATCAAAGTACCTTAATTTTGTTGACTGAGCACTAATCTTGTTCTAAACGAGTTCATATTAGTCTTGTGATCGCGATGCAAAATTCTAAACACCACATTTAAAAACATCTCACTTGCATCTTCATCGCAGCATTTAATCCCTAAATTTCACTTCTTTCATAAATATCAAAGATAAATATAGAACAACATATAGGAAGCTCACCAATGCAACAATGTAAAATTGAGAACAGCAAAGAATTGTCAAAGAACATACAGGATTTTGAATGTAATAAATGAAAAAAAACTACATGGAAGCAATCTTGAATGTTACTGACTGCTGACTCACCTATCGTTTTCAAGCTTGTAGAAAGAATATGCTCTAAACCACGAAAGTTTAAATGGCAAAGAAAGGGTCTGCATTTGTGAATGAGACTTGCTACAGCTTTATTCGATATTCTAAGAGAAATATTTTAAGAATAGATAAAACGATTAGCAGTGCAATCGCTAAATTTATGATCTAAACTGGCTATAATCTGCTGAAAACTAAGACAGATATAGATAAAAAGCTAGAAATATACGAAGGCGTAAAATTGATATTTCATCCCACCTTCCAGTGTTTATACAGTAAATACCCTCATATAAGAAACGTGATTTTTCAGTTTAGGCTAAGCAGGTTCTTATCTATTAGGATCCAAATGAATTTCCATGGTTTGAGTTTCTTATTTGAAAAATCATTAATTTGGTTGCAAATATTCTGTAAACTTCAAAAGCATAAAAAACATTATTGGGAATGATAATGCATGTGTATGTAAATATAAATTTGTCAGTACACTGATAAATATTTGTTTGTGAATTAGATATTATCAACATATCTATTGAATTACCAATATAGGATGCAGTCGTTATTTAAAACATTCTCAATTTTTGTACACCCCTTTACAAAAGAAACTGTTCTTTCAGTTGTAGGCTAAGGTCAGCTTCTTATTTATTGTTCATTTTTCCAAAATCCTCAGGCTAAAGTCTATTAGTTGAGTTTCTTTTGTGCGGGTGTTTACTGTTTGTAAAATTATATCCCACAGAGTGAGGTCTCCCCTAACAGAGTGAAATCTCCCCTGACCCGATTCTATAGGAATATAAGATCTTACCTTTCAGCTCAAGGTTTGGAAGGTGAGGGAGGTGATTTTCCTCATATAAAAAGGCCTTTATACATAAAATTTGGATGCGAATCTCTATATTACCTTTTCTTTATCTGGGTCAAATCAATCTAAAATGAATAACGAAAAAATAATTCTTAATAAAGCGTTTTTTGAATGATCCAAATACCGTTAAAATATCAAAATCATTTCTAACTAAGAAATTTACCTGTAAAGAACAAATGACTATGTACTTCCTAGTTGTCAAATCTTTTGAAACTGCATTAATTTTAAACCCTAAAAATTATTGACAGGATAATTAAAAATGAAACGGAGAAATTTGCACAGAATTTTGAGAACCATGTGCAAATTTTAATATGACAAAGATCTACCAATAATTGCTTAAAGATAAATCTAGGGTAGGAATTAATACTACAAAGTACATAAACATATACTGTTTATAAAATCACAAAATAAAAACATACTTTGCTCCAAAGATAAGATGATTGCGTAATCATTTTCCACGTCCTACAAACTTGCGAGCATGTAATCAAGTCAGGTAGATCTACGTAACTGAATATCTGAGAATCAAAAACATTTTATCGAAGAGATTGAACAAAAATGTATAATTTCAGAATTTGAAACCCAATTTGGCACGGCATGGATAAAACAGGCATCCGTACCAAAATTCATCTGTGCTGGAAACAGTGCCGAGGTTGTTCCAGAACGTGCAAAATTGATATGTGTACCACATATAACGGCTCGACTGGGATAAAACTTGTAGTGTAAAAGCTATGTAGAACAAACTGTTTTTAGTACGCGGGCACCAAATTTTATCCGTACCATTCCAGAAAACGTATATAGTGTAAATGGGGTTTTAATTATTTTTCTTCTTTTACTTGAAATCATTTAAAGAACAGTTAAAATGCTAATAAAAGTAAGATTTTAACAATGCGATGCTCAGTAGATAACCTTAAAAAGCAAAGACATTCATTCATTTGTAAAACATCCCCTCCATCCCCTCCCCTACATTAAAAAACCTCCGGTAATTAAGTTATCGATTACTCTGTAAAACAAAACAAAACCAAACGTTTTGGACTGTTGGTGGCAACATACAGTTTCTTCGTTAGAAATAATTAAATTTATCAATGAAATAGAATGTAAATCAAATTTTTTGGATTCGATTAGTCAATACTGAAAGACAAAAAAAACATCTGAGTAGCATACCATAATTGCAACTTTTCGTGGAAATGTAGAAACATGATCTTTGCCATCAGAAGAATGCTCTGGACCATTGGGAAGTTCTCCTCTTTCTAATTTCTAAAGCATAAACAGACAGAAGTTATACAAACTTTTAGAAACAGGCGCAAAATTTAAATACTAGCCTTAGATGCAAAGTTTCTTTTAAACATTTTAAAGCTCTCCATTCAGAAAAACATGGAGCATGACTCCTTGGTAAAATTACAAAAATGTAGCATAAACAATTTTTATTTCCTTCATTTGTGTTAATTTTTTTGTAATTTAGACTTCATATCGCTGAAAAAATTAATGAATAGCTAAAAATGAAAAAATAAGAAAAGGATGATATGATAGAACTTAGTGGTGAACAAAAACTCGAAAAAACAGATTAAAAAATCAGTTAACAAAAAATTACAACATAAACAGCACAGAATGAAATCTCTTATTTGAGCACGACAAGAAAAGAAAATTATGTCCCACAAAACAAAATATTTAATTTTGGATCTGACAATGCGATTTTTTACAGTGAAGAACTGAGATTTCAAATCGTCAAAATTGCATTAGCTCGTAAGAAATCACACACACAAAATCTCACACACAAAATCCAATAATATTTGAATAAAAACAAATCGAATAAACAAAACAAAAAAACAAATCGAATAAAAAAATTCAATAAACAAATGGTTGTAGTAAAAAATTAACCTCAAAGTACTCTCGGGTCCGTCTTGAATCCATAGTAACATGTTTCCATGAATCAAAAATTAATCGCAAAAGTGAATGATTAACAACTAATCTTATCCTTTCCATAAATGCTAAAATAAAGACAAAATAAAGTGTATATATGGATAAAAATGATCGATATCCACTGCTTATTCTCTTTTATTGCAGATATCTGGCTTATTTCAAACGTCGCACTTGTGTATTCTCAATTAGGTAATTATTTACAGACAGGGGGTTCAACATGATTAATTTTGAATATATTAAACAAATAAATCATTCAGAGAGATAAACAATAAATAAATAGATAGAAATATATTTTAATTATATAATATCCCCCATGGAGAACCTACAATTTTGATTCCCAACATGGCAAAGGTTCCTATTTAGAGGAAGGGCGAGTTTACTAAATAGCACTCAACTATCAACATCAAATATCAATATTTCAATGTTAATATTGTCAAAAAAGTGATTAAAGATTTTCATTGAACTTAGTAAGCAAATCAGCTATTACCTCGGAGTCGAACTTGAATGAGATTTTGGTGAACGCATTACGATCAGTTTTATGTAAACATGATAGGTTAGCCGAGGTAAACATTCAGACAAGAGATAATGAGTAGCCATAAGATTGCCAAGAAATATTATCTGGAGTGCGTTCAGAGCCATATAAGATTTCAAAGTAAGTTTATTTTCAATATTAACTTGGTTTGTATGTGTTATCCTATGTAAAATGAGATTTAGATCGGATTTGTCTGTTAAAATGAAAATGACCTGAGGCGTGAAAGGGTTCAGTTAATTTCGTTGTGCTACTCAGTTAGTTTCGTTGTGCTACCCGGTTAACTTTAAAACCTAAAATGAGCAATATGATAATAACTCCGATGCAGCGTGTGTAACTTAACGTTCATAGATATCCAATATAAATTTAAAATAAAAGTTACTGTGAAAGTTTAGATGAAATACTATTTCATGTATTTCATTTCATTTAAACTTCCACAGTAACATTTTATTAAAAAATTTTATTGGCAATCTATTTCAGACTGAAAGCTCCTTTATATGTATGTTCATTGATGCAAGTTTCTACTGTAGTTCAGTTCATAATTTTAAAATTCCGTACAAGTTACATAAATAAAGGTATAAGTAATTTAAATTTTAAAGTTACATAAATACAGGTAATTCTCTAAGTAGGTAAACTAAAGAGAAGAGAGCACCCCCTTTCCTAAAAGCATTACTATTTAATTTAAATGGTTTCAATTTGTGGTAGTCAAGCAGAAAATCTATGATTTGATCTGATTTTCTGAATAGTTTTGTAAGAGAGTTTTTTCAAAGAGATTTGTAAAATAGTTTTAAGATTTGTTTTAAGTGAATATTTTGAGGGGGAATTTCCGATTTATATTGGTAGTTCATTCCATATTTTTGCACACAGATATCGAATAGACTTCAAGCCATACTGAAGACTGTGTCCCTGAGTCAAGAACAAATCCCAACGATTAGATTGCCTAGTAGAGCATTTAAAGAAAAGAAATTATGAAAGCTGGAAGAGGTTGTCTTTTTGATAGAGTCATGAACAAATGTTAGTAGTCTTAATTGAAAAATATGATGCTTGAGAAGTTAGAAGTTTTTTTATAATGGGAAAGGAGTAAGAAAAGAAATGTTGATACGAAATAGCTCTGATAGCTTTTTCGTGCAGTTTAAATATTGGTATGAAGCAAATGTTTGTCCTATTAAAATGTTTGTTCAAATGCCATATTAAAAAAATGACATGAACAAAGCAATATAAATACAGATCAGAGCATCAGATGGAAAGAGACTTTTAATTTAAGAAGATACCACATGTTCTTGACAATGTTTTTGAGAGTTCCTTCTAGCTAAGATCTTCATCAAGAAGAAGTCCTAAAAAGGTGACATCTATAACTCTAGAAATGTGCTTTTTACCTATTTTAATTGTAATGTCACGAGGGAATGGTAACGAGGAAGAGTGGACAATGATACAATTAGTTTTGCCTACATTTAGTGAAAATTTATTGGCATCAAGACATTATTTTTACAAATTTAAGCTCAGTTTTAACATTTTAACAAGTTTATCAAGATTTTCAGAATCATAACAAATATTGGTATCATCTGCACAGAGATAAGATTTCAGTTTTCTTGACACGTTTGATTATTGATAAAAACTAGGAAGAATAGAGGTCCAGGTAATAATCCCTGGGGTACACCACAGGTGATTTTCACGAGATCAGATTTTATTGTCAGGAGTAGACCTTATTGCTTCAGTCATGCTAGTTCATGGTTTTCCTGAAATCGAAACTACAAGAGATGTAACTATTTTGTGATAAGTGAGGAAAGAGTAGTCTTTTGTACACTAATCTTTCATATAGTTTACTAAGACGAGGTAACATAGAAATAGGTATATAATTACAGTCTATTTCTGGGTCATCTTCTTGAAAAGAGAGATTACTTTAGCTAGCTTGAGCTTAGAAGGAAAGATGCTTTCAAGAAAAGATTGATTAATAACTTTAGCAAGAGAATGAGAGGTTAAAATTAAAATTAAATCATTAACCTCTGCATATGTGACAAGAGAAAGGAGTATTGAGTTTGGACTTCTACTGGCAAGATAATTAAGAGGAGACTTTGTTTTTCTCGGCATAGTTCTTGTAATATTATTTCAAACGTTGACACAAAAGTCATTAAATATATTAGACATTTTAATTGGATCAGATGATACATTTCCGTTTTTATCTTTAATTTTATTTATGCTAGAAGAGGCAGAGCTATCATGTGAGATAATTCAATCAATCTCAAACCATAACTTTTACACTGTAAGGAACATTCTTCTGGCCTCTGTGAGTTTCTCAAGTTAGGAAACTCTCTTGTATACAAAGTTGAATGTTTCATATTTGATAATTTCTGAATTTGATTTAAAATTCAATTTCAATATTAACGTAATCTTGATTTAAATATTTAATCGTACCTGTCTCTTTTTCTTTCTGGGCAACAACTATCACCTTGAAACGCATGTCAAAGAAACTTTTGATTTTCTTTACATTTTTAAGTAAATTAACAATTTCCTGATGTTAAAAAATGTATTTCCATAATGTAGCCAAACAAGAACAAAGTATGCAAAGGTTATAAATTATGCCAAGTGCAAACCACTAAAAGTAATAAAATAGTCATTCAATAGAAAAAAGGATACGAGATATGCACTGAAATGTTTTTGTAAATGTCTCTTTCGATAATATGATCTTGCAAATACCAGCCTTCTTGAAAGTTGTTGGTTTTTCTCAACTTTATACTTCCAATAGGTCTTTAAAGCACTGCAAGGCAAGATAATACATTATACATACATACATAAATAGCTTTAAACCTTGAAGAAACCCCAAAGAGAATGGTAAAAATAATACCTAAAGGTAATACCATATACCAGGTGACCAAAAAAACTATTTAGCTTGAAATCTATGTGGCCTAAAATTAGTGAGACTGAAAAATTCAAATTGTGTATAAAACAACGTATGAAGGGCAAACTTAGTGTTTGGGATATCATCACCCTTACCTGTCCAAAACTTAAAATTAAAACTGCCTTAATTCGTACAAATAACTCTTCTGAAAAAGTTTCAATGCCTTGTTTTGAAATTAAAACAACCTGCGTGCTTTAATGACGCATTATGAGTTTAAGATTCGAAAAGATTCACTAATTAAGCTCACCAAGTCATTACAGGAGTAACCAAGTTGGTCTAATTTCGAAATGTGGACTGGACACGAATTATGATTTTTAAATTGACTTGAAAGCTCACGGATGAAGGCAATTTTATTTTCCAATTTCTGCCATGCAAATGTCATTGCAGACGACTGGACGAGATCCTAAATTCTAAGTTTTCCCTTCGGACACCATTTTGTATATAATTTTGAAATTTCTTATGGATTTCAAGCCATATTATAGCCCCCCTCCCCCTCAAACAAACTTCAAACAGGGGGACAGTTTCTTTGGGTCACCCGGTACAACAATCCTATATTCCCATCAACATTGACTATAGTTTTTTCGGTTATTTAAAAGACGGCTCACTATTTTAAATATGGAACAATTGCTATGGAAATAATAAAACGTTTTCAAAATTTCTGTAGATTCTGCAAGTCGGGAAATGTAGTTTTTCATATTGATGATAATTGATTACAAAATGTTCAATACCAGCCAGGACCGCCAAGAGGGGGGTAGCCAGGGCAGCCAAGAGGGGGGGGGGGTAACCTGATACCAACCATACTACATGCTTATACTAATATTACATTTTGATCATTACTAGAAATAGTTCGGCTTAACTATTAAATTAAATTAATAATATAATATTGAATTTTAAAGTAAAGGAACAATTCCAATGAGGACGATCTTGTATTCCGATATTATGTTTTTGTTATAAAAGAGAAAACTGTATCACCAAAGTCAAAATATGAAATAATTTATAATACAATTGTTGAAAAATATAAAGCAATATATATAATACCTGAAGCATATCTTCTTTAGTTTGCAGTTATATGAATCATATGCTTTTTCATACATTTCAGAAGTTGGCTAAGTAAGTAAGTAAGTAAGAATTTATTGCCACTTTAAATAAAACATTTACAATTCTGAAATGCTTAAAGTTAAAAAAAAAAGAAAATTTACAATTTTGCGATAAAAATAATACTTAAACTAATAAAAATAAAAATGCATTAAATATTGTTTTAAAAATTACGTATCTCTACTAGAGTGGCAGGGATAGCACTAAAAGATCGAAAGACCTTGATTCCATATAAGTCCCCATAAAGCTATTTCATGAAAATAAAAGACACAAACTTATATAAATGAAATATGTAATATATTTATATTTATAGAACAAATTGGCCAAAA
>JAYJMH010012613.1:0-22603 GCA_036873815.1 Phacellophora camtschatica | reverse complement strand
AAGATCCAGCCCTGAACTTTCTTAACTTTTTGAAGAACCGAGCATAACTTTCTTATAAAATACTTTCTTATAAAAAATAAACGTGTAACATGTTAACCGCGTATATCAGTTAATGTGATTGCAAAATAAAATGGCTTACCTTGGGATTCGAGTGGAATGCTTTTCCGGTTTGTGTTTCTTTGAATCCTAACGTTAACTGGCTGTGCAGATAGCCTCTGTTCGCTCGTTCTTCTCTTGTTCGGAAACACCGGACTTCTATTGGAACCTTGATAAACAAACAAAAGAAAAGATTAACTTTATAAAAATTCCCTGCTGTAAGTATGCAGCTTTAAACCAAATACAGTCATTAATTACCACAGCAAAAATGCACATAATTATTTGAGCGACCAAAAACTACAACATAATACTGTGACCATTCAATTTAGCATTGCGTGAAACAAAACTAACCAAACATGAAACACGCTTAAGGTAAACAAACGACTAAACACGAAGCACGCTTCTAATCAACAAATTAAACATGAAGCACGCCTGAACTGAAACAAAGTAAACAAAGGCACGCTTGAAATGAAACACACAAACACACCTGATCTCGAGCAACTGAGTTGTCGAGACTGTTTTCGATTTTGAATATTGATGGTTGGCATTTGCTGAGCCTCGTTAGGAGTAGGCCCAACATTCTCCCGAGTCTCACTGGGCCTAGACCCAACATCATGCTGAGGTTTGTTCAGACTAGGCCCAGTATCATCTACAGATATTCCTTAAGAAAAACAAAGATACATTTTACATCAACAAGAGCACGCAACAAATGCGTGCTGTGTTTACTTCCTGACATTTCCCAAAAAGGAACGTAGAATTTCAACACACCAAAATTATCAACTTCTCAAAAACAATTAAATGAATCGATAGAAATGAATGAAAGATTTCAAAATATTTACGTGTATTATCCACACTGCTAGAGTTTTCATCATGGCTTGATTGTACATTTTTCAGCAGTTCTATCATTGGCGTTGCTTCGACATCCTCGACATAAACTTCGTGGAATTCCTCGCTCTTCACACTCATGAGTTTCAATTCATCCAAATTTGAAGTGTTATCCTTCTCTCTATTCTCAACGTTAAAAATACTGTTCGCCAATTCACCGCTGCGTTTCTGCATTCCTTCTGCGAGATCTTCGTTGTTGTTATTCGATCCGCTACTACCTCTTCTATTCACCTCTTTTTCAAAAGCATCAATATGAATCATTTCCATTACTCCTTGTAACTCCTGAAGTGGTGACGGCATTCTTTCATGCTCGTCTGGTTTCAAATCATTTTCACCTGGCTTTATTTCAACTGTTTTTGGCTTTACATCCACTGCATTCGATTTTATTTTAATTTTCATTTTAGCTACACCAGATTTCAGTTCATTCCCATGTTCTTCTTCTCCGCACCCATGCGGACCTCCACAATGTTCCGGTTTACTGCAAAGTGGGTCTTCCAAAAATACGTCAGAATAACTGTCTGATTCAGCCATTCCTACTCCATTTACTTCTTTTGAGCCGGCACCATTATGTGGCTCGTCTTCATTATAATCCAAAGCATCCGACTTTCTTGACCGTCTGTTTACATTAATGACCATTTTCCGTGGTTGGTTCCACTGTGATTGAAATCCAATTTGCTGATTTCCGATGACAACAGAGGGAGACGTTCCATGTGGTCTGTTCTCTACCCTGTACATATCTTCATCAAATTGAGGCAAATGTCCAGAGCTGCTACCATAGCTAGATATACTGTGTCCGGAGTCACATGAATCCGATCGTTTTCCTTGAGATGAGACACTAGGAGCTTTTCTCGTGACTGTGTAAGTGTCCGGGTCAAAATCCGGAATGCGCTCTTGTATGCTGGAATAACTTGAAGAAGAATCAATTGAATCACTTCGACCATCTTTGTGATGGGCTGTACTGCGCGTAACAAATGCTGTTTTGGGTTTCGGTGCTTGGCTTCCCTTCGGTTTCGATAACCACGGGGTTTCAATTTGAGCAGAATACGCAACAACTACAAATAAAATAAACTTATTTGAAAAACAATATTTACCGATTACAATACAATAAAATTATCCCATTCCCCAAAAAACTTAATATCAACACTAGAAATAATTCTGTGAAAAGAAAGCTGATTTTGTGAAACGAAAGATTCAGGACAAGAAAATCACATGTGATTTGCGACCAAAAGAATAGATTTTACAGCTTTGTAAAACAAAAGATTGCGGTTTCAAACATGACAATGCGATTTGTCACTGTAAAGAATATGTTTTAACACCTTCAACGTAGCCAAACAAATCATAATAAACGAAATCATAAAGTTGTGCTATCCTTGTTTATTTTTATTTCATTGAGTGCGCTCAGAGTGTGAAATCTATTCTTTCAGATCGCAAATCAAATTCTTCGGTTTCAAACCACAATGCAAAGAGCAAAATTTTGCGGTTTTAGAGGCGTGAAATATATTCTTTAGAGTGACAAATCAAATTTTTATGCTTAGTACTGAATCCTTTGTTTAACAAATTCTGTCTTTGTTACTCTGGCAGACAAATGGGTAAAGTGAGATTAGCCTTGAGTATATTATTATAGAAAAGAGAGCATCACACAGCAGCAAGGGCAGATTTGGTAGCAATAGGGAAATTGAAACGTCAATTTCAAAGTGATTAGCCATCGAAGATAAAACAAATTCACTCAAGCAGGAAATCAAAACAAACGAAACAATTTCAAAGCGATTAGCCAATGTTTCACACAGCACACTTCACACCACGCAACTTCACAAGGAGGAGCTATGCTTGGCAAGGCTTTTTGTATTCAAATCCCTGTCCTAACAGGTCTAAATTTTTTCACAAATTAATTTCCAAATTAATTTCTAACGACAAAGTTGCATAGCAAAGCTCCTTTATGATAGTCTTACTTTCTGAAGTGCGGGCAACAACGGCCTGAACTTCTATTTCCTCTCTCGGTTTTTTCATCATCCTCATGTGCCCAGGTTTGGAACCTAAAATTTAGAGAGGACCTCCTTCTTGATTTGTTGTCTATACTAATATCTAAAACTTGAATTTATATGGAAGTATTATGTATAATTCTCTTGTTGGAATTAAATAGCTGCGTAAACGAAACGAAGAAAGAATATTGAGATTCTCTTTTCGTATAGGCCTAATTAAAACAAACGAATATGAAGACAAACCTTTTTCTACATGGGCAACAGGAGCCATCATAATCTCACCCTCGTTTACTTTTCTGGTTGATGGGTGTCTTGCCGAAAGGTGCCGGCTGCTATCTAAAAAGACAATAACAAAAAGAAATTCTTAGAACAAAATTTCCAAATTTTGAACATAACAATAACAAGAGAGAATTTTCAAAATTCAGAAGAACAGAACACAAACGTTTGTAAAATGCAGAATGTTTCTTAATTTCACGTTAAGGTATTGTAGAAAACGTGTTTTGGCCGTTTCTCAAATTTTGCTGCATCAAATTAAAAGTATTTTGCAAAATTAGAACAAAATTAGAGCGCTGACTTGGGTCTTACGTAAATAAAATTCCAAGATTCTCAAGTTAAAATGAGCAACTTTCAGAAGAGTTTGTTGATTTTTTCAGGCAGATTTATTACAAGCAATTTCTAATTTTTTTTAGTGTATTCATAAGAAACTTGACGCTAATACTATAACGATGTTTTAGAAAGCCAAAATAATAATGATCATATGAAGTCATGCCAAGAAACCTTTTTTAAGGACCGTCTTTAAACAATACATTACACAGAACTTTTGGTACGAAATCAGAATAAACTGATAAGACGTTGTAAGCAGACTGTAGAGAGTAAAAGACTGCAGCACACTTATGCAATGCAAGACATTTTTGCCATGTACACCAGATTTGTTTCCTATTTAATTTTAAAATTTTCGCATAATCTCAGGCTAACTTTGTTGTCTATTATAATTCCTCCAATAAACTTTGTTGGTCTTTAAACGTTAGTATGGGCTGTTGCAACTTGTACCAAACCACTAAGAGAAGCAACCATTTTGAAAAAGAACTCATCACGACTTTGCAAAGCTCTTTAAACAACAGGATTGCAAACGCAGAGGAAACAACGGTTTAATCCAAACAAAATTTGCCAAACAAAGTTTATCCAGCATTGCCACAATTTTACTTGATTTTTCTGGACCATTTACTCGTATTCTTATTAGCTTATCTATGGTACCCTGCGCGTAGCATGAACGCACGCACGCACACGAACGCACGCACGTAGGCTGCACGCAGGCCAATCTTTGGTGCTGATTCTTACATCTCCGTGATTTACCTTGTTTAGTTTTGAGAAGATCATGCATATACTTTGCAATATAGCGTCAATAAAGTAATAATATTTTATTAAATTAAATTAAATGAATTAACGAAAATAATGCCGTTCAATAGTATTCTTTTTTGATAGTTTATCTTTGTTTCGTACATTCCCATTTCTTGGTTTGTTCAGTTTTGAGAAGACAATGTATTTGCAAGTATAAAGTAAATGAATTACAATAATAGTTTCCAGAATTGTAAAATGACAACAGCGGCATGTGAAGTGCTTTGACGAAATTTTAACGAACGTTGACGAAACTGCCCGAAACTGACGAAACTACCCGAAACTGACGTTGACGAAAGGTAAAAGTTATCCCCTGCTAAAAGTTAAAATATAAATGAAGTAAAAATACCTTCAACCCTGGCGACGGGGGCTTCCATTATAACATCTTCCGGCGGGTGTCTTGTGGGTTGCTGAAACCTTTTGGAATCTGTTAAAAAGTTATTAATCAAATACCCGGGAGTGCAAAATCATTCATAGAAAACGAATTCCTCGATAAAAATGGCACATTTACAAAGACTTTACTTTGAAATATGTACTTTCATGTGTCAATAAAGAAATTCTTTTAAAGGAATAGAATTCTTATTACAAAACAATAATCCTTGAACGAATTCAAATATATTTGTACAAATTTACCATGACAAATATCGATACAACAAAATATGAGTAAATATAAAAATTAAAATTAAACAGAGAGATAAAACAATGCATGGCGCAGTCCTTCTAAAAACTAGCTTTTGTTTCGGGCAGGTCAAAAATATCTCATTGCCCAACCCTAATCAAAAAGTATATAGATGTAATTCTTATCGAGACTCAAGATACTTCGGAAATTAAACTGTCTATTAGGTTGATTCCAACAAAATAAATCGATATTCTTATACAATACTCACGCTAACCTAAACTAGCTAAATTTACCGCAGTAGACAGTTAGACAACGCGAACTGTCCTTTTTAAGCGAGAGTTGCATCAATCCGGGATGAAAATTATCCGAGTTTGTGCGGCTAAGTTTAACCGGGTCAACAAATAATCCTGAAATTAAGATTTCCTGTTGAATTATGATCAGCATCCGTTTGTTATTTATCCTCCATTAGCGATATCTATCCTTTTAGAGAATTAACCTTGTCTGGGAGAGCAAATACAAAACAGATCATATTTCGGAAATTTCGCTGCTAGTTGCTAGACACTTATTGTAATAGTGAAGTTAATTCACCAAAAACATTTAGAGAGCCTCTTCGGTAAGATCACCGAAGAAGCTACCCGAAGAGCAGTGAAGATATATTAACTTTACCATTAATTGTTCGTGTGTGTTTATATTAGTAATTAATCGTAACAGCTACGAATAAAATTGCCGGGAAATCATTTGTCGTACCACATACCAGAGTCCAGAAAAGTGATCAACCTAACGCCGAGTGTAAAGTTTAATCATTAGAAACCTTGCTCACTAAACAATGGGAAATAGGCGTGGTTTGGGTGTGGCACATAATTTTCCTTTGTCTTCTTCAACCGTCCTCATTGTTTGTGATCGTGCGACCGTGATGTTTTCCTGACTCTGCCACACACTGAATTAACTAAAAATGCCCTCACTCAATATTTGTAGAAGAAATCGTAAAAAACAATGATAAAGCAAAATAAAAACGTGACTTACCAACCCTAACCGGAACAGGGGGCGCGTATTCTGTTTGTTGCTCCACTCTGCTAAAATCTTGCCCCCTTGGCACTCCCTTATATAGTGGCACTTGAATCACTGGATTATCTGCTGACAAAGCTGGGGGTAAGTCATCCGTAATTCTTTTGTTTCTTCCCATTTGTGCACCTTTGTTCAAAGGAACGTTTATTATTGGATTGGTCTTAACTGATGCCATCGAATCAAGTTCTGCAACGAAATGAAAAAAATTATTTATTCAGACAGACAAGAAATACAAATAAACTGAGTAACTAAAAACAAGTATGAAATGATAAAACAAATATCAAAAACAAATAATATAAACACACAATTCTGAGTTAGAGGAGACTCGCAGTAATTTCAAGAGCAGACTGCACCGCTTCATCAAGAACTTTTACGCTCCTCCGAAACTATTAAATCCTCTATTTCTAATGAAAAATAAATTTGATGTAGTTTCTTCAAAACCTGAAATACGTTGTACAATTTTCGGAAAGAGTGCCGCTCTGAAGCTCACGAAGGAATGTATTGAGTGATAAAATATTTGACTAGCGCCGAAAAATGTTGACTCTCTGCCCAAATGATCCAGCAGCATCTAACAACGTGTTCAAACAATCGAACTTCCATTCAACATCATCCAACAATTGTAAACACTTATAAAGCTCTACCAACATTCATCCAACAACTGTGGTATCGTACAGCATGGTGTCACAACGATGCAACAGCGGCCATCCAACAATGTTTGGGTCAGCGTTGAGTCAACATCGAGTCAAGTGTAGCATCTTGGCCGGAGCTTAACACGGATCTTTAAATCGACAAAACAGAATACAGCATGCATAACAAAACAGAAAGAACTTTAGCATAGTTTGTTGAAAGAAAACGCTTCGCGGAAGCGGGAAACCAATATTTTTGCCGATTTTTATAGGAAGTTAAATGCCTCCAAATACCCTGAATTAAGATAAAATTATGATATAAACAAAGCCAAAATATAGTTCTGGTAACCACGAAAACACCTAATGATAACGAAATGTTTTTAACTATTTTCTAAAATCTGCCATTTATAATGGAAAGAAGATTTTGTAAGTCTTTTGGTAAATCGTCAAGTCCTCACCGAAACTTTTGGTACCTCCACAATATTGTATTTAGTCAAGTATTAACAAAGACCTCAGAAAGCTTTTTGATAGCTTGACAACATGAAAATGCTTGATTAAGTCTTTACAAAAAATAGTTCCAACAGATTTTGGTGGCCCCCTATATTATTCGATTTTAGTCAAGTAGTTACAAGTAAGACTTCGAGAGGCTATATATAGCTCTACTATCTACGGTTTCAGTTATAAAGTTACACATATTTCGAAAAGCTTTATAACAACGTTATATAACTCTACAATATAAGTTTTCAAGGACTTTGAAAGACTTTTGGTAGCTCTACGTCATAGGTTTTTATTGAAATCTAAAAGAATATTTCGAAAAGCCTTTGGTAGCTTAGCAACATTGGCTTTTAAGTAAATCTTCAACAATTTTGAAAAATAAAGTATAAAACAATAATATATGTTGCAGCAACATCAATCAACACAAAGAATGCGAAAAAAAACTTACTAATGCTTATCTCATGCAAACCTTGAGCTAAAATCATCTTGAAATATCGTGCTACAACACACTGCTTCCTTCGTTCAGACTCAAAACCCAAAACAAATGAATCGATTGGTAACCTTCAGCTAAATAGTGTTTTCTGATTTCAAAAAAGCCACATCATTTACGTGTAATCTTTTCCACACCAATGACAGAAAACATTCATTCAAAAAGTTCAAAGGACAATTAAGCAAATTAGAAAAAGAATCTAGTGTGGTTACGAGGCGAATGGTTTACGTAAATGAAGCGAATCACCTCTCGTGACATTTCAATACATGATACATCGATTCCAATAACTAGTCTCCAAACTTCAAGATACAAAACAAATACTCGCCAAACCAGGCTCCAAATTTAAAAGCACAAAAGCAAACACTGGACAAATTCGCTAATTGCTAAATGATGTAACCAACCAAGTTATGATTTTGCATTAACGCAGAGAATTAGTGTTACATATTTCAGACATGAAATGATTTCATGCCTGAAGAGAGGGGAGCAGCTTAAACTGATTTTTGTAGTATTGCTCCTTCGCTTTAAATGAAATCCATGCTCAGCTAAGATTTTTCACATCATAGTGTAAGCCACTTTTCAGCTGAAAGCCACTTTTCAGCTGAAAGCCACTCCCACAATAATCTTTAAAATAATGTTTTAAAGGCAGGTACAGAAGAAGACGAACTATTGAAAGGGGAAAAGATTGTTTTGCAAGCTAGATTCTTCTATTTTTATCTCGTAGAGACATGAAAACTGAGGTAAATTTTCTTACAGCTTCTTGAGTTGAAATTCTCGGTCACGTTTCAGAGGTAAGTTTGGTTAAAGCGAATTAGAGGAACAACAAATCTGAAATACTGTGACTGCTCTTTACTGAGATAACAACTGCTTGTTGTAACAAGCCAGTGTTTTACAGTAATATCCTAGAGTAAGCAAATAGAGCGAGGTAGCAGAATATGATGTGGAAATAAACTTCTGGAGTCATGCAATGAGTATTATAGGAACTATGCAACACGAATGCGTTGTTGTTACTATCTGCGATAAACAGAACTTGTGATAAACGAGTTTATGATAGAAATTAAAAACTAAAAATATGATGCAATTCACAACAAGTGTTTTGCAAAGTATTTGATGTTTGCTGAAAGTATGATATTTTTTTAATCAGTTTTAGACAAAATAAAACTTGACCAAAGCCACAGATATTTACAATATATTTTACAACGCCATTCACGACCAAATAAACAAGTGAGTAAATTGACCTCTACAATGACTTTTTAATAATAACAAATTTTTGCAAGCAAAACATGACGGTATAATTTGATACAGTAACGATTTCTGACGTAAACAAAAACTATGGTTAACCAGTGTATTTTAATGGCAGAAAAAGTTCGTTCAAAGTTGAACAACAAAGTTAATAAAATTATAAAAAATAATGAAATTATTACAGATAATAACAAAATGTATAGAACAAAACATGCTGTAAGATCAGCAAGTTTATCAGAAAAGATAATGCTGGTAAAAAAAATATCTTGAACTCTGTGCACCAAATGTTGTGCTATCTGGTCTAGCCGGAGGCCTAAGTATGTTGAATGATATAGTTTTCTTGTAGGACCCTACACATTGGTGGCCTAAATGATCTGCTTTGTTCAAAGATGAAATGTGTTGACAAAGAAAACACGATCTGTTTTCAATTTGTTTATGAATCCCATTGTGAAGCGGTTTAGTGATTTAACTGCAATTGTTCAAGTAGTAGTGACACTGGAAAAATGGAGAGCTCAGTTTGTTGTAAGTTGCTTATCAGTCTCAATGTGGAGAAGTTTCGTGATTTGAGTTGAAATGTAAAATGGTAGCGACATCAGAACGAAACATTCGTTGTACGTTGTTAGACTGTAAGGTAGTAGTGACACTGAGAATACACAAAAACCTAATTTTAAGGTGGTGAGAAGAACATATTTAGCAACTCATCATTCATGAAGTGTAATAATAATCATAAGTAAATAAATAAATTTTAGCTTATCCTTATCTTGGCATTATTAGTTTATTTACGAAGAACTTTATAATCATCATTCACGAAAGGCATGAAATTCAAACTTTATTGTCAATGAAGCCTACGAAATAAGGCAAATCTCTCTAAGTTCACATGAAATTCTAATAGATATCGCTCAATCAGAAACTTATCATGACTTGCATGACAGATGGCTACATAATGTTGGTAAACCATAAAATCTCCCATCGTTGTTCTACAAATGTTTTCCTTAATCAAATAACATTTTAGATTTCCACAACTTGATCTGATTCAGAAAACAATCTCTGGTTAATGTGATGGATCATTAAAAACTGACACAGAATTCCAATGCGTCAACAAAACATTTATCAATTAAATTCTACTCCATACTGAACAGTGACTTAAGAGTTAGAAAATTAAATTCAAAACAACCCATAAGGATAATTCCACTAAATTAGGTCTGGACGAGAAGAAAATATCTTGTTTAAATCCTGTCATATTACAATCCTAGTAAACCATGGAATGTAGCTTGTTGAACAGTAAAAATTCATCTCAAAATAAATGCAATTTAAAATATCTTGCTTGGACCTTGTCATGCTATTGGCCTAAGAAAACCATGGAATTTAGCTTGTTATATAGTTAAAGTTCATCTCAAAATAAATGCAATTTAAAATATCTTGCTGGGATCTTGCCATGCTATTGGCCTAAGAAAACGGTGGAATGTAGCTTGTTATATAGTTAAAGTACATCTCAAACTAAATGCAATCTAAAATTTGAGAAAAACAAAATAAGCGGTTCAACATCCATTCGCTGGTTTGATTCGCAAAAATTCACACCTGACATCTATTTTGAGATCCTGACTTTAACCCTTTCATTCATAAAAGAGCTGTTTGGCCCATTGGTAAACAAGGTTAAAATGTCATATTTTCAGAGAGTAAATACAGACGAATTTTCGCATTTAGTCCAGACAATTTAATAGCGTTGGTTTCCTTGCACCAACCCCTCCGAAATCGAAACTTAGATAAGATTTAACCTATTAATCGTGAATAAATCCAAGCGTGAAAACAAATGTTCCACCACAACACTCAAGCAAACCATTTTAAAAACACGCTCACAGTTTTTAATTTCAAAACCTTTTCATCATGAGTCATTAAACTAAATGAAATAACAAGCTATATCTGACGGTTACTTAGGCCCGCAGTGTCTGTGCATTTGACACAAAGTGTGTTTGACACAAAGTTTCGATAAGGTGTTATTATTTTTACCCTTATCACGATGTTGATAAGAATATCAGCTCGTCAAACTATATTTGTGGATTTGCCACCCAAAATAGTATTCTTGTTAAAAATCTGTCTATGTCAACTTCGTTTATCTGCTTACGTCATTTACTACGCATTATGCACAACGAAGCATAAAAAATGTTTCAATGTCCCGTTGGATGAGAATGCGCAAAACCTGTCTCAACAGGATTGAATTTTGCTTAAGCAAAAATGAAAATAAACCGTAGCAAACAAAAATTTTCAGAAGTACTTGAGTCAGACCCAAATGCATTACCCTGTAAAAGTTTAACCCTTTCACGCACAATTCCATCTAAATTTCATTTTGCAGGGGGGTAGCACTTACAAACTAACTTGATTCAAGATATAAACTTGCGTTGAAATATCTGAAATTTATGTAAAGTTATGTCCGTATTTACCTCCTGGAAATATGACGTTTTACGTTATTCGGAAATGGGCCATATGGCCTATTCCGAGGCGAAAAGGTTAACAGGCGATTAGCCATCAAAGACAAAGCAAAATCTCTCAAGCAGAAAATCAAAACAAACAAAGCCATAATTTGAATTTTTGCTCGAGAAAATTTGCTTTGTCTTGGATGGCTAATCGCTTTGAAATTGGCGCATCGATTTCACTATTGTTACAAAATCTGCCCTTGTTCTTCTTCAAAGTATATAAAGCAGTTTTCTTTAAAGTTCAAAGTTAAAATGTTTGTATGCACATTTGAATCGTTTCATTTCTTCAACCATTATTATGTTCCTCTGTGACATTTGAGGCTTCAGTGATGAGTTATTTATTTTAAAAGTTACTAGGTACTCCAATTTCTGAAATGAAATACAACGTAGGGTAACTACTCTAGATCATCATATGCAATTTGACAGCAATAACTGAAACAAACCTTTTTCAAGTAGATCCAAAGCATCTTGAAGATCAGCTGATATCGCATCAGTATTGCCATGCTTTTCTGCAAAAGAAATTGACTATTTGATCAATATTCGCTGGCATGAGTTACAGAAACATATATAATATCTGACCCCAGAAGTTGCAGTTAATATCTGATTCCAGAAATGGCATTTAATAGTTGTTGCTGTCCAATTATATGTTAATCATAATTCTTTATATTAATATATATTACCACATCATTATATATATTAATTATAATATAATTATAATTAGAAGTTGAGACAAAAAAATAAGCTTTATGCCATGACTTTAAGTTTCATGCTAATGCAATCATCAGACCGTAACTTCATGTTTGGATATAATTGTAATAATTATATGCAAACTATGTTAATCTATGTTAATCTATGACTCATAAACGGTTGCCAAAAAAACTGGCCTATCAATTTTCTTGAAATGTTGTTAAACATTACAAGGACGATACCAGCTTTTCTAATAAACCCATCTCTATGCATATAGTATGTTAATGTTTACGAGCCAAAAGATATAGTTTTGTAGCAAAAATAGAACATTAAACCACCCTTAAACATACTTTTAAAACGCAATAAAGGTTAGATAACTGGAACAGTTAGAGCCTAAACGTATTAAAATCATCGCTACTGACAAGTTGATGGACGCTTACATTGATGGACGCTCACGCTGTCTGCAGTGACAGAACAACAATAAAGAACGAAAGAACAGGGATCTTGTGGAGTAAGACAAACGAGAACATCCGAATTCAAATACAATCGTTATTTACACTTAAAAGTCCAAGAATAATATAATTTTGAATTTTACCCAGCTATGAGCTTGATTACATTTTGAGAGCCAATCACATCAAAAATTCATAGATGCCACAAAATGATTGGCTGTTTTCAAAATTTAAATAAATCAACTGATGAATGGAGCACAAAATTATCTTGCGCTAAAAGCACAACACTACCTACAACGAGGCCTACAAAGTAAATAAAAATATGCGCTGTGGCTATGACATGGCGACAAAAATCAATTTACGGTTTACAGCGAACCGATTTAACTTTCTCTGCAAAATGAAAATATTAAAAATAGAAAAAAGACTCTTTGACGGTAGAGAAAAATAAATATTAAAAACTCAATAATTTAATTTGAGGTTTCATCTCAGTGATTTGATAAAAAGATATGATCTATTTTTTAAACTATTAAATTAAAATCAAACACGTTTTAAAACTCGTGCTTTTTATCCTATTACGGTTTTAGTAATAAATGTCAACAAAGAGATAAAACTAATTAAAAAATGCGAATGTTTGCGCGAATTCACAATTAATTGCTACTGCGCTGTCCAATTGCAACATTTTCAATAGAGTTTTGCATGAATTCCTATTTTGGCAGAAGCCATTGTCCCGAGTCGTGTTTCAACGTTGTTGTGAACAAAGATGCGTGTTTTCAGATTATCCGAGATGAAAGAAAAGTAGAAAGTAAGTGGTCACATTGCAAAGCATCAGGTTATGTACCTAATTTGCTTTAGGAAGACACGGAATGCCTTGTAATAAGTGAACATTCAAAGCATATCCGACATCAAGCAAATGTATTATTCAATAAACCATAAAAATAATATAGAGGTAAAGTGGGATCTGGGATTTGCTTATGACATCTGGGAATGGGAATTTTGTGCTGGAATTGGGACTAGGATTCGATAGATTGGGATTTGGGATACTACCAGTAAAAACATACTGGGAATGGGATTTGATCACTAACTGTATATCGACAAAAAAGTGACTGGGATTTCTCGCAAAATATGGCAGGGAAAATGGGATTGAAAGATTCCGACATCAAATTTTATAAAGTTGGTTTTCATACTGTAAAAATTACATTAAAAAACAGAAACCTACCCGCATCAGTACTGCATTGTTTCTGGAGCATTTTGAAAGCTTTCGAAGGAACTTGATTTGCTGGCCTCGTGCTGACGTATTGTGGTTCTGAATGGTGTCTTGGAAATTGCATTTCATTTGATGATAAAACTGGCCCTAAAATAAACAGACAAAATTTGTTATTTTGCCTTCTCTTTATTAAGCCAGACAAAGCTCAAGGCAGAAAGTTGAGCAATGCAGCAAGTTTGGTACACATATGCAAGTAGTTCCGAGATGAAAGAATTCTAAAATATCTAGAACAGAAAAATTAATTATTTAAACAGTTAAAGTCGGCGTGATTCAACAATAAAATTGTCCGATTCATGCCGACAGAAGAAAATAGAAGAATGATAGCAACAGAATTGCTTCACTTGCACGACTTCAGATTACCTTATTTGGCCAATATGGATATCAGTTAAAAATTCAATACACACAGGTGACAATGTCAGATTTTGTATTAATGCAAACACAAAATTATATACACACTGGTCATAATCTCATAATTCGTGAGCGTTAATATGATCATTATACTAGACGATATGAGTTATACTTTTGATCAAAAAGCCTCAAACAAGCATGAATCAATGAATCAGCCTGTTTGAAAACAACAAAACCAAATGAATAAATTCAAGAGTGTTTATCAAAATTAATCAATACCAAAGTAGCCCAGAGGGTAAGTTGACAAAATATACAGTAAACAACTTAATTTTGTAATTTCATTACATTAAGCACCGTCACAAAAATGAATAGGCAATTTCCTGAAAATTTCAATGCTCTGGAGAAACAACCAAAAAATACAATAACATATAAGGGACTTCAAATCAGACACGCGTGATTCTCTGCTTTTATGATACAAATGAAAATAAAGGTCTATAAGCTTAAAGTATCCTTCTAATAACTTTATGTAAGTACTCTCTGGCTCCTGACGTTATATACAATAAGGCATAAATCTAATTCCTATAGTCCCTAACACATAATATATCGTCCATATGGAAAATATCTCAATGCAGTTGTCTTACCAATTAGCCAACATCTAATTATTTGCAGCCTATTCTTACTATATAACTCAACTGATCATTAATAAGGGCAAGGGGCGGGGCACTCTTCTCGCTACTTTACCTACTTAGAGAGCTCATTTTTAAGAAGTTTTTCACTGCAATTGTGTTTTCTTTTATTAATTGTGCCTTTAGTAATTATTTTGTAATATTGCATTAATTTAGTTTTGCATTGCATCAATTTTAGTTTTAAATTGTATTTGTTCAAATATATAAACTGGACTGAACTGAAATATATCTTATGTGTTCGAATACACCAATTTGATACAAATTTGATGGATGAATATTTACCCAGTTATTTTAATAATCCACAGTATATTTCATTTTGCAAAGCCAAAGGAAAAATGGATCTACCATGACCGTGTTAAAATATTCACAATTATTACGACGTCATTTCAAATCCAATAGAAATAATTTAAAATATTACGAAATACCTTCGGGTGCCAAACCGACATGAAAAGGCACACTTCAAGCAATAACCGAAAAACCATGCAAACACTAACCTAATAAACGCAAGACATTAATTGTTCGAGGGAAGTTGCGTACATACGACATTCGAAGGAAATCTAGAAGTATTTTATCGCATGCGGAATCAAAATTTCCGCGACCATTCAATTCGCATAATTGTGGCGACTTTGGGGGGAATGACGACTGACACGAAAGTAAAAGTTAACAATTTAAGTATACATTTCATAAACATTATTTGATACTTAACCTTTTCCTTCTGATGATACAATTAGATATTGGGAAAAAAGTAAACTCCTCGCGGAATTCAAAATGTGCAACAAAACTTGCTAACTTTTTAATCCATTGCGGAATGTTGAGATGGTAAAACTAAAATCCCGATGAGAAATAAATATAGGGCTTATAAACATTTTCCTAGTTATGAAGCACCTTTGTCACAACATACAGGTTGAAATCGATGGAGCTAGTTTCTTGAAAATCATCCGCTTGATGGTAAATTGTGAATCACCCCTTTTTTGCCCGAATTTATTTACATTTAACAGACAACCTCCAACCTAAACACACTTTTTCCGGGGGGAGGGGGTGGAGAACTTAAAACAACTCGACTTAGTTCAAAACGTGCGTTGAAATATTTGAATTAATATGATGTTAAGGTGAAGGCTTCAGGAAATTTGGCCCTGTGTTCATTTGTCATGTGTAGAATAAGGATCCTTTCTAAAAAAAACTGTATCCTGAAATTTAAAGATAATCTATTTAAAATCGTGTGAATTATGCACAACGCTCAAAGCAAATAAATGCTATTGCATAAAAAACGTGGTGAATAAATGTGACTACAAGACGTCTGACTCACCTTCTGCACCATAAGTGTGTTGCAACGCTTGAAAAACTTTAGACGGAACTTTGTTGGCAGCATTACCACGAAATCTTTCTAAAAATAATTGATAACGCAAAAATATTAAAAAAGCTGTCAAACATGCAAAAAAGTGTTCAAATTAGCAGAAAACAACTTCCTTTTTAGTGTTTAAATATCTGGGGTAAACAACAAATATTCAAAATGCAAAATCTTCAAACCAAGGACCTATACTTGTACTCTCTTACATCTTGAACCCTTTCACCCCGGGAAGGGCCATATGGCCCATTGACAAACAACATTTAGCGTCAAATTTTCAGGAGGTAAATGCAGGCATAGCTTTACATTCAATTTCAGATATTTCAATGTAAGTTTATCTTATAAATTACGTTGGTTTGCATTTGCTACCCCCTGCAAAAATAAACTTGAGTAGGATTTGCCTGTTTAGCAAAAATAAATCCGGGCGTGAGATTCTCAAATGCATTATACAACCATGGCATAACAACAACTAGAAACAACAGAAAAATCTAGCAATAAATAATAGATTGATAACTAACGAACAATTTCATATCTCATTGACCGTAAACGCAAAGGTAGCATCGGAAATGTATGCATTTTTCTGTTGGTTTGAATTTTGCACAGTTCAAGATTTGAAGGAGCTTCTTCACTTTGACAGTTTTGATAGGAACAACTCGTAGTTAATGAATGATTTCTGTGATTTCAACGATTTTGGAGGAGGCAGTGAACAGATAGATAAAGTTAGGGCTTCGTTTGCCCGATTACACAAGAATTGAAAGGGTGCAGTTCTTAAAAGGATGCAAGGCCTGAAAACTCTTCAATGACGAACTGATCTGTTTTTGTTTTTCAAACTGTCGAATATCTCAGCTCATACACCAGTTAATGAATGGCACTTTCAACGATTTTGGAGGAGGCAGTGACCAGATAGATGAAGTTAGGGCTTTGTTTGCTCGATTACACAATAACTGAAAGGGTGCAGTTCTTAAAAGGATGCAAGGCCTGAAAACTCTCCAATGATGAACTGATCTGTTTTTGTTTTTCAAACTGTTGAATATCTCAGCTCGTACATTTGCATTTTCCCTAAATGATGTCGCACATTGTTCGTTAGTTATCAGGTTTTCTATTGCGGGTATTCACATAGAGCTTTGTAAGGCTTTTTGGGAAATTTGAAAATCAATCATTAGATTGAAGGGTGACCCTCCAAAAATAAAATGAAATAGAAACACGAGTTAAAGAATCAAACAAAATCAAATATTGAAAAGCATCAAATTGTTATTGCCAACATTAATCGCAAAGATGACGTCAGATTATTCAAGGTTTATATTGAAGTATAAAGAAGGGAGTGGCTTATGGTCACCAACTTCCGAAATCGAAGTTTTCGAATTACAAAAGAACTGTACGCTCTTCATGTAAAGCCAGCTAAGCTGCTTTGACCATGGCGAATGATACTACTAAAGATGATCATTATGCTCATCAATTATGCTCACACTAAATTCACTAAATGAAAAATGACATGGTCACCAAAACATGATTAAGGCCTAAGGGACGTTAAAAAATTGCAAAGAACCCACGAGTAATTAATCTACCCTCATATACGGATTATCTGCTTGGACTCTTACCAAAACACAGTCAAGGCACATACATGGAACGTACACCCGCAAATGCTTATAGAGTTGCTCTCAATTTCAATTCGAACGAACATCATACCAAGCAAAAACTTTAGGGCAATCTCCCCGCTATCTCGGAGATCATAAGGGCGCTGTTGCAGGGCCAAACAAAAACCCATTAGTGACACTCTGCTTTGGACATCTCGTCACGGCCACACTCATGTTCGTCGCCCAGCAACAACATTCATGGACTGATTGCTCATCGGAAGATCTCTCGACTGCAATGCAAGATCATGCTTGGTGGCATGCACAACCCATGCATGAGTCAACGGAATCCGAGTAAGCTCGATCAAATGATGATAAGCTAAACAGATATCAAATTTATACATGTACTCCCCCTGCTAAATTTCAGTTGTTAAGTAATTTATGTACTTTCAAATTACTCTCGGGGGGTAATAGTTGATCTGATAACATTGTAAGTAAATGTGACCATAAAACAAAAAATTTAAAATAACTACAATATAAATCAATAAATGTAGTGAACGAAATATTTAAAAACAAATTTGGTGCGAAGAATTTGGAACATACCATAATTTGGATCTTCCTCAGATTCTCTTCTCTGAAACGTCATCTCTAATCAAAACAAATAGCATATACATACAATTAATAAATAACAGTTACATATATATATATATATATATATATACGTTTCCAAAACCTCACTTCAGATACTATTGCAAGAAAAAAAATCAATCAAAGAGGTAGTAAGCTGGTTAGCCGCAGCGAAAGGCGACCCAAAAGCTCCTCTTGAGATAGCTATTATCTATTCGGATAAGGGTGGGCGTCAAAAGGTGATTGAGTTTTATTGGTATCATGTTTAGTGGCAAAACTGGGATCATGTTTGACCCTATCTTGAACACTGGTACACATTTACCGATCTCGAAAGGAAAGACAGCTGAGTTGGCTGTGTGTTTTGTAGTTACAAGTTCCGACAACTGTGTCCAGATCCGCGCCTCGCTCTCACAGAAAGCTTGGCTTTGAAACGCAGCGCCTTAACCACTTAGCCAAGAAAAAAGAAAGACCGAAAAAATGTTTCAGCTGAAGTTTACTGTTACATTATTTTTTTCCTTTTGTCCCTTTCACAACAAAATAACAATCTCTAGCCGTTTTCAGCTTGCAGCAGCATCGTGTGAAAACGCAGTCTTGAGTTATCTGATATCTGAAATCAATTAACCCTTTCACCCTAGGAAGGGTCATATGGCCCATTGACAAACAACGTAAAAAATCATGTTTTCAGGATGTAAATGAAGGCAGAACTTTGTATTAATTTCAGACATGTCAACATAAGTTTATCATATATATATATTATTTTGGTATGGATGTGCTACCCCCTGCAAATAAAAGTTGCATAGGGTTTGCCTGTTTAGCAGAAATAATCCAGGCATAAAAGGGTTAAAAGCAACTAAATCGATCTCTTGTAAAACCTACATAAAAAGCAAAAAAATAGCCTCAAAGGTGCAAACAAAATTCCCATACCCGAGTGCACTGGTGGTGGAGGACGAAACGTCATTTCTTCTCCTGGGTAACAATACTGTAATGCTTGGAAAACTTTTGACGGGACAGATCTTGTTTGATCACTATGAAATCGAACTGTAGGAAAAAATAAATTGTGCTAAAGTATAAACAAAGTGCTTGTTGATAATTCTTAACTTGAACAAACCATGCAAAATAAAAACAAGAACAATATTATCATCAAATACGCCCTTAAATCTCTTCGCGTCCCTGCATAAACATTCACCACGGAACGAGTTATGTTTCATGAAATATTTAAATTGTTATTTCATCCGGGAACATTCTAAATTCCACCTCAATATTTTACCGTTTTTGAAATAATCCTAACAGATGCCTTCTTACAAAATAACAAAATAACATTACTTTCAAGTCATTGCTCCCCGTATGGGACAATGAAAACTAACACGGATTGAGCAGATAACAGTGAGGGTAATTATACAAAAATCCTGAAAAAATTAACGATTCTTCTAAAAATAAAACAAAATAGCCATTAAACTTTTCATGTGCGACCTCCTGCTGAAGTTTGCGTATTGAGTAATTTGTAGTAAAATTTCATTTGTATTAAACAAACAAAGTAGTAATGAGTTTAACAAACAAAATTACCATATTTTTCGTCATCATTTTCGGGTACTGCACTTGAAGGTTTATGATTCACTGCAACACAAAAATTCTTCAGTCAATCTTACATAAAATACAGGATAAATAAAAATAAACTACTTCAGCGTTTAAAAAAATGCTTCGAATCGTAATCCATTATCTTAAAAATTTCAATGCAATGATTGTTTCATTAATGCAAAAACTAGACAGTAAAAATAACGGGAGAATTTCATCACCTTCAACGCAGCCATACAAATCATAATAAACGAAATCATAAAGTTTTGCTGTCTCTGTTTATTTTGATTTGATTAAGTGACTTAGAGTGTGAAATCATTCTTTTAAAACGCAAATAGAATTGTCATTTTTGAAACCATAATCCTTTGTTTTACAAAATTTTCCCTGTTAGTGAAAATAAAAACTGCACCGTGTGAACATTTTCAAATTTTCGTTCAAAGTTGTCATAAAAAATAATCGATTTCACACCTACGAGTGCATTTTTGTTCTCTTTGTAAAACAAACAATGAGAACAAAACTTTTATTGTGATTTGCTTGGTTGCTTTAAAAGGTGTGAAATCGATTCACAGCATAGCAGGGCCTAGAGACACAAGAATTCTTCTCAAGATTAAAAAATGTTACGTTTTGTAGAGATACTGAATGTTGTGTTATTGATAATAGGGAGGTTCAGATCCAGAATGAGTACGCGTACGAGCACAAGGTTGGAAAATGCATTCGAAAAAGCGATTTAGCAAAAGAAATAGCTTTTTCCTGAACCTTACATTCCATTTACGCAATATCCAAGGATCATGGTACATTAGGCCTTCTCGCTGTCGCTATAACTAAGCCAAGCTTCTCTTCTTCTCTGAGTCTTCATCTTGTTTTACCAAAGAACAGCGAAAAATAGACAATTTCACGTTGCAGATTTGTAAAGCACAGCATTCTGATGCACCCATGGGAACAAACTTCTTCACGAGTTTATTCTTTAAATTATAAATTAAATTGTTTTCATTTCGTATTCGCACTCTTACTCGTTCTGGAACTAAACCTCCCTATTACAACGATACTGTCAACCAACTAATCATTTATTTAACATATGTATCTCGCAATTGAAAGTTTCTTTTGTTTTATCTTAATTAAAACTAATTCGCAGAAATGTTAGCAACGTAACAATTAACCGTTAGCTATACCACTAAAACATCAACAAAAGATAATACTGCTACAAATGGCGCCTAAAAAAATCGTTACTATGCGTCCAAATGTTATAATCCCAATAAAATGAAAATATCATTCCATTAACAATTAAAAAAAGGCTGGGAAAATTTTCCTATGCGTTATCTTTTAAGTGAAACTGTCTTTCCGTGTGATATTATCGATTAATTTTTAAGGATTTAAAATATCATTTTTAAGATTTTTAAAATCTTTTAAGGAAGTAACAAAAAACACGGAATAATATTGTTTACATTGGCACAATTACAATTTAAATAATTGCCTATTCAACACACCAAATAGCACATAACAAAATTATTTAAAGACAACAATGTAGAAGGTACAGTGATCACGCCAAGGGATAAAAGCCAAGAAATAAAGTTGTTTTGGAAACTATGCAAACAGAAGCATGCATAAAAATATTCGGACCTCCAATCAATCAACACTGCTATAAAGTTTGTATGTGTATTCCCCCTGCTAAACTTCAGTCATCAGGTGATTTGTATAAGAACTCTGATCACCTTTAGGGAGTAATGAGTCAAAGTCTTGGTCAAAACAATGCACAAAGCTGCGCAAATATTTAATATTTTGTTGGCATGTGACGCTTCCAATCGATATACAACTGTGCAATCCTCTTTGGCAATACACAAACATTTCCTTGACACTATCACTGTCTTGGGATGCTCAGAAATATTTATAAGCATATTCTAAACTATTGAAAAATTTAGTTAGGTGAAGTTTAAACATTTGGCTATATTTTATTTGACTATGAGTTTGAATTCATGTGTGACTGATGAATGTTGCCATGACTTTATATGCTTGCAAGAACCAGAGAAATTATAACAATATTTTTAAACTTTAACAAAAGGATTTGTTAAAGTACACGTTCACTGCAAAGATAACACGTTATTTAGCAACCAGTATCTTTAAAAGAGTTCACAAAGCGTTAAAATATGTTCTACTTCCCTGTTACCTGCGTTTAGGTAACTTTTTCAAAAATCACTCGTGTCTGTCCAAGACAGCCAGTTCGCCACAACTGGTCACAAACGAAAATGCTTAGCAAGTCAATCTTTTGGATTTCTCCTTAAAATAGTCCCTAAAGTCAAACCAAATAAATCCAGTTAACGGTTAAGACATATACGAGCATGAAACATTACCTGGTTGCTGAGCATATTGCGGTGGAGGAGCATCGATCTCAGGTGGATAACAGTACTGCAGCGCTTGGAATACTTTAGATGGGATAGTGTGGGTTTGATCGCTGTGAAAACGCTCTGTAAAGAAATATAATATAAATTTACGATATACCATATCATAAAGTAAACCAATACAAGCACAATGTAACGCAACACAAAGCGACGCAATTTAACGCATCGCAACATTCGATGTGATACAACAAGAGACAAGCTTCACAAACTTCATCAAAAGCTTCATAACACAACACAACACAACACAACACAACACAACACAACACAACACAACACAACACAACACAACACAACACAACAC
>JAYJMH010012602.1:0-22608 GCA_036873815.1 Phacellophora camtschatica | reverse complement strand
ATATCGTTTGTTGGCAGAACCTAGTCATAACTTTGGCAAAATTCAGTTCCACAATTAAATACATTATTTCTCAAAGGTTTTTAAAAAAAATCATAATTTCAAGACTTAATCAGAAAATATTAGATCTATACCTTTCTTTTTCTGAGTATGATTTGATCATCTGAAACCACGTCAGAAATTCCGGATCCTTTGTAAGCTGATAATTTTTCGCTGCTTCTTTCAACAATCTTATTTGAGCGATCACCTCAAATTCCTGAAAATGAACGATGTCTTGACAAAACCTTTATCACATGTTTCATTGCTTGTCGTTTTGCTGGAAATTTCGTTTCGTTTCGTTTCGTTTCGTTTCGTTTCGTTTCGTTTCGTTTCGTTTCGTTTCGTTTCGTTTCGTAATTATCTACCGGATGACCCAAAAAACTATCTTATAAAAACTATCAAAAGTAATTTTTCCGTCGTTTGCAGGGCTGTATGTAGCTCAGAATCCACGAGGCTAGCAATTTTAAAT
Organism: Phacellophora camtschatica; assembly: GCA_036873815.1. NCBI lineage: Eukaryota > Metazoa > Cnidaria > Scyphozoa > Semaeostomeae > Ulmaridae > Phacellophora > Phacellophora camtschatica. The sequence goes on along the minus strand of JAYJMH010012602.1, from coordinate 22,103 downwards.
CGCATTCAATACGATGTCCAAAGGGCAAATTTATCCAGTCACCCGAAAGCATGTTTACTTTTTTATATGGAAATCAAAATCCCTTTTACTTTGTGAGCATTTGTGTCAATTTAAAGGAATGCAATTCATTTCCAGTCCATATTTCGACATGTTTGCTTTAATGGCGTTTTTTTGCGGAGTTTAAAATGTGAAAATATTCACTAAATCAAATTCCCAAGTCGATATAAGAGGAAGGTTGTTTAAATGTCAAAATGTCGACCAGAAATAAATAGTGTTCCTTTAAACTCATATGAAAGCTCCGGATGATGATTGGTGTTTTGAATTCCAGCTTTGAACATATAAATGTGCTTTCAGGTGATATCCAAATCTCTACGTTTGCCCTCCAGACATCAATTTGAGTACATTTTAAGATTTGATAGAATTTTAGCTACAGCCCTGCAAACGGGGCTAATTGTTTGGGGTCCCGGCGGTATTCAGTTAATTATTTGCTATAATATAAAATTCAGATTACAGAATGAAATATTAATGTATTAATGAACAATGCCTTTACTACGCTGCTGGTGCAAAAGTCAACAAATTAGATTGGATATTGGATGGTTAGGTTTTTAATTACCCAAGTCGACGAATTTCTACACAAGAAAAATCTGCATTTCAATTCAGAAAATCGATTCACCACAATGTACACAAAAGATTGTTCAATAAATCAAAGGAAAATTTCCCACCACTAAAGTGTAAGTTCGAATAACGCTGCAGGTGCATGAAACTTGGAATAAATTAATTTTAAATAAAAAACGAACTATACCTTCCTTCTTTTGTGGAAATTTATGTATCCGTTCTGTAAGAAAAGAAACGGTTACGAATTTAAATAATTAATATAAACAAAACGGAACTTAATAAGATTTTATGCAGAGGAGTTTTATCAAGTTCTTCGTCTGAATGGCAAAGCCGTTTGTGAACATATCAATCGAAACAATTGTGCTTTCGCAGCAAAGAACAAACCAAGCAGTGAATGTTGCGTTAGAACCGTCGAAATGGGAGAAAGGGATAACTAAGATGATTACCCGGCGGTTTTAAGCCTCAAATGCCCTGTGAAAATAATATTTATCTTTGTAAATAAATAAACAAAATTGGATTACTATGAAAAGGTGAAACTTGGTTATCGCAGTCATTATTATCAAAAAGAGGCGTTTACGCATTTTCGGGAAATATAAAAAGTGTGGCAATCAAACATTTTTTGAGAGTTTGCTTCCAAAAGTATGGACCAGATTGAGTCCCTGAGTAGAACGTATTTAAGCAGTGTCCTACTACTCATGAAATTGCTTAAAAAATAATGACATTTCACATAGTAAATAATTACATCAACACTTAAAAGAGTTGATTCAGTATTTAGTAAACGCTCAATTATATATATATATATAAAATTCATAATTCTGTATGTGAAATTAAATAATTGTAAATATCAACAATCGTGAAAGATTACCTCTAATTTGTTTGGATACGCCGTATCAATCATGGTTAAATCTGTAAGAAATGTCCCCAAGTATGGAACAGTTCCTTGCACCACACCCTACACAGGATGAAGCAAAACAGAACATAATTTTCTATTTGATTCAACTGAGGTCATCTGGTATGTTCATTGAGAATTTCTCGCCAGTATTCGTTGGCATTTTATATAAATATAGCATTCAAATATCATGTAAAAAATCAACTGGGGAATCAATTACAAAATTGTATAAGGCTAATGAGACACAAGTTGTGAATGTTTACAACTTGTGTTTCACATTCACACTACATATTCACACTCCTCTTTGTTACGTAATATTATTGACAACTTGTGTTTCACATTCACACTACATATTCACACTCCTCTCTGTTACGTAATATTATTGAAATAGTATTGTAGAGTTCTATAGTCAGAATGATATAGTAGGCAGAGTCAAAACAGTTGCTAATAAGTCTCAGTTACAAACGCACATTCCCTGTTTATACGTAATATTAATGTATTTTCGAGTCCCATAACCACATATAACCAAATTGTCATTTGCCTATGCCTTTATATTTGTATTTGCATTAGGTTAGCCATTTGCCCTAATCTATTGTTTCAAACAATTCTCCCCTGTGATGCTTCTCAGACATTTAGATTTTATTTTTAAAATGGCTACCTCTCGAATCCAGGACTGTCTTTTCTTCATAGATTTTCGGCTTGTTCTGCCATCAATCGTTGCGTATTTCGCAGTTCCTTCCTGGAAAATTTAAAAATAACTGTTTTAAAATAACTGACGTGAACGGGAAATTCAACTACAACAAGCGAATAATACAACGTGCAATTTTAAATTAAACACTGTGTGTAAATTGTAAATCGCGAAAATAAATTTTGTGTCTCGCCCAAGACAAGACAAATTCTTTTTTATTAATTCCTGGAAGAACCATGTGACCCATTGCCAAATAAACAACGTCATACAGCAATGAGTAACATTATGTTTGTTCATTCAGTGTGTAGTGTGTCCTTTTCTTTTAGACATAGAGCTGTCAATTGAGGAAGTGTTTATGGCATATGAAGTGATTTCATTTAAGCAGTTACCAGTAACACTCAACTAGTCTGGGATTTTGGTCTGGCGTGGTCTGGAAAAATACATTTCTATTTTTGGTGATTTGATTTCTGTCTGGATGCGGATAGAAGGACGTGAAGTATTCCCAAAAATCCGTTCACCCGAGCATACTGGCTTGCTTCAAATATCACTATTCTTGAGACCACTTGAAACACTACGAACCCCCAATAAGAAACTGACTTAATAAGAAACTACAGGCTGATTTTTGGCAAATATTTACATACAAATTAATTTCAAAAATTAATTATAAGAGTTAATTTTAACGATGGAAATCATTTCAGATAACAGAGAAGGATTGTTTTTTATCACATTATTGGCAGCATACATCAGCCCAACTCTAACTTGCAAAATATTAGAAAAACCATAAAGGCTGATTTTCTAAAACCGGTTTCTCATTGGCGAGCTCTTACTGTATTTACTACACTTCTAAATTCACTACACTATTACTAAGACCATTTCCCCCATTCACTACAGTATATATCTAATTCACTACACTATCACTAAGACCATTTCCCCATTCACTACAGTATTTCATTTACTACACTATTCTAAAGACCAATTCACTATTCACTACAGTATTTAATTTATAATTCTAAAGACTAATTCTACATGGCTCTGCAAGATGGTCCAAGCACTGTAGCCTAAATAAAATCAACTTACTAGCATGAGTAGGTCACGGCTTGCTTTAGAATTCAAGTCATCTGAAAATATTTCGGTTAATTCTTCACATAACGATTGCGTCTCTCTGAATGAAAACATAAAAACCCATCAAAAAAAGTAATTATTTTGTTAAAATTTATATATGTAAAATACACAAGTTTTCCTAAACTTAGGGCTATCAGATTGAAATCCTCGTCAGAGTGTAAATTTGAAACTAAAAACAGAATTATAAAGCATGAATAGTGAGAATTATAAAGCATGATTTAAAATCGCGTATCCGTTTTTGAACTGCAATGCTGCATCCATTTTACTCAAAATGAAAAAAATCTGTTATCAAATTGCTGAAGACCTTGTTAAAACTACAGACAGATCTTTACCAAGTAAAATTGAGTATTTTTGTTCACCACTCCCTGAACTATTAAGGTAAAATATGACTTTAATTTAAGAGCATTACCAGGTTGAATTCCAAAATGTGGGTTTTTACACATTTAGCAGTTCGACAGTTAATGTAGTAACGTGCAGTTCATTGCAACTATCAAGAGTTTAAAATAAGGAGAGCGAGAAACTTTTGTTGCAAAATTTTACAAGCTAAAATTTTTCTTTAAATGTCCAGTCACCTTCAATTACGTTTATCTGTTAAAAACTGAAAATTAAAATTTCCATAATTCGTGAGCTTTCAAGTCAATTTGAAGGAACACGATTCATTTTAATTCCAATTTCAAGTTTCCTTTGGGTCACCAAGTATATAATTATAACAATATTTTAAAAAATTATCATAAAAATAATTAATTGTTGCAGAAGTATTTCATTTTGCTTAGTATTTGTCTTTCAAACAAAGACAATTGGAATTATTACCTATCTGTTTTAGGCGTCATAAAATTGTTTTAGTTTTTCAAATTTAATTAATGCAATATCTGTAGCCAATTTCATATCGAGAGCTTTCTCATGAAAACAGCCAATATCGTGTGACCAAAAATCCCACACCCTTTTTAATTATGTATTCAAGTCGTCTGCCAATCCATGAGAAAATAGTTTCAAGGATATAATCATAATGAGTTTTAAGGATGAGTTTGAAAGATTAAATCAGTTACCTCCCATGTTAATGCAATGAAATAATATTGGCAAACCGAAGATGTATACGTTTATTTATAAGAAATCCACGAAAACTTAAGAAACTTTTAATAGTGAATCATGATTGATTAAGTGAAGACCTTCTATCCTGTACAATATATACCCAGTTTTTGTAATTGTTTAGTTTAAAAACGAAAACATAGTAAAAAATGGAACTTTTTATATACAATTAAGAAACTTTTAAGAAACCTTTACTGGTGAAAATTGGTCTTAAGTGGTCCAAAATTAAGAAACTTTCACTAGTGGAACCTAAGCCATGATTCTTATTTTTTAAAAAAAACTAAATGAACGCAATAAATACCCTGCGTAGATCAAGCCATCAAGCAGTAGGCAATCGGAAACAGATTGAAATTCATAGAATGTTACTTGGATAAGTAATTCAGGATAACGCAGTTATGCAGCGTTTGAAAATGCAAAGTCTATCTCATAATTTTAATTAATTTTTTTCTGTAAATTCCCAATCTTAGCATTTAAGAACGTTTGAAAGCGTTCAATTTAAACCTAAAAAATTAATTTCCTTCCATCTTTTATGGGATATGGAAACTTGTTTTTTAGTTTTATTCTAAAGAAAACAATAACTGTTAAAAGACTGTTTATTAAAACAGCAAAGTAAAATGAAAATTACCTTTATCAGGACTAACTATCAATAACTTTAAAAACTAATAACCAAGCCTACCGCATCGTCTATAAACTTGAAACTTATTATTCATCTGTCGCGATATAATTGGGTCATTTATCATTATCATTATTTTGCTATGACAACCATCGTTTTGCTACTATCATTATCAATTGAAAACTATTGTAGTTCAAGAATACTATTTGAAAAATGTTTTTTGTAATGTATGTAAGCAATTGTAAATTGAGGATGAACTTCACTTTCACTTCACTGTTCGGCATATGAAGATTTAAGGAAAGAATACCTCATGCAAATCACTTACTATGTTTCAAAACAAAATAAAACTTTAACATAATCATGCAGAGCCAAAATACAGAACAGATATAAGAAATTTAATATCGCTTATGAAGGGAACAGTTAAAATACGAAATAAACAAATAAGTGTTGGTGCCGCGGGGATTGAGGGTTTATCAGTGTTAGGGCCCCAACAAGGCTAAATGTGTTTACAGAAAAGTATTAACATTGTAGTCCTGAATACAGCAACTATATAGCAGATTTGTATTCAGGGCCTTCTAGTTTTTACGCTTTTATACAAATTATTTATGATTATGACTTTTTAGTGTTATTGTGTATCTTGACGTTGTTTATTTTAGCGACCCAAGTTAGTTAAGCTTTGCTTTTCTTGGGTAAGATAAGACTCTATTGTATTTACAAATGTTATGGATAAATATTTGATTGTTTGTTTGTTTGATTGATTAACTGTTCTTTCGGTGTAAATATCATTCAAATATAACGAACAGTATAAGCTCGATAAATTATTTCAATTCATGTAGCTTACTTCGACAGAATAGGCCAGGTTTTCTTCAGTCTGTGTATAGGTGTACTCCGCAGAGCAGACACGATGGCCTTTAAACTTGAGAAATTCTTTAAATTTCGACATTCCTGCAACACAATGAGTTAAAATTAAAAGATTTAACGTTTATTGGTGATTTAAATATTTCTCAATGCTAAATTTTAAAAACAGTTAAAAAATTTAATTACTAAACAGGGCCCAAGGACCTAATAAACTTATCAAGGAAAAATGGCCCAAGCCAAAAATTTTGAAATTTAATGCAACTCCAGATATATTTTCATACAAATACGGAAGAGGATGGTACCAAGCAAATTTGTCTTCATTTGACATTGAGGTCAGGTTGTTAAATCCAGGGCCAAACAAAGTTATTGTGGTCTTGGATGTACTCAAAGTCTATTCTTTAGATCGTAAATCGCCTTTTCATGTTTTACACCTGAAATCCTTTGTTCAACAAAGTCATTTGTCAATAGACAATTCCGCTAAAGATGGCGGAAGGAGTATTATTACCAAGATGCAATATGTTTTATTGTCGAAACAGCAGCTAATTCTATTGGTATTCGACAATCGATCGCATTGCATCTTGGTCATGATACCAATTCCGCCATCTTTAATAACAGAATGGTCTTTTTAAAGCTCACCCTGGCAATTTCTATCCAAGTTGCAATGGCTTTTGATCGTGCATGGGCGTCTTTCAGCTTCGTTTTCACCCCAACTGCGTCCAAGATTGTTGTCGTAACTGCCATGACGACCGCGTTGAAATGATCAACAGTTGCTGTGATAGTCACTGGAGCCTTTGCGCCCGTTAGCTTGTCTCGTTTTGACCAGAAGCAAGCAAGGCAGTGTCGAGGAACTATTCTTCGAAATAGCTCCTAAAGATAAAATTGAATGGTGATAGTGCTGATAAGAATAACCGATTGTAAAAAACATTTAACATTGATTGACTAGACACGATCAAAGTTTCCTTTTCTACTGCTGCGGCGAGAGAAAAGAGAGAGTCCTCCTTTGTTTGTTTGAGATGAAACAAGTCTATTTCCGATTATGAAAAGAATTGTTCAGTTGATTTGTTCCTTTTTACTTTTTGTATTACAAGACGTTTTTTATACTTACTGTTCTTTGCTTTTTATTTTATAAGAAGTTTTCAAATTCACATTCTGGGCAGCTCTTTGTGAGCTCATTAATTTTTCAAAAATCTCAGCCTCGAGTTCCTAATACAGTAAGTGTTGTTCAACAAAATACGTGTGATAAACCAATCAATGACTATGGGTAGTTGCTTGTCAATATTTCCTTAACATTTTCAGATATAATGGAAAACAAGCACTCAGTTTTTAACAGCATAAATAACCGTTCAATTATTACTGCAAATTAACGGGTTGCATGCTTTTCTTGATGATTAAAAATAAATGAGCATTCCTGTGTGAATGAATCAATCTGTTTGGAAGATTTCTGCTTGAAAAAGACTTAATTATGCTGCCAGATATTTGCAGTGCTAAAAAACGGTTGATAATTCTTGATCTTTCCTCTGCAAAATAGTACATTTGGCAACGGAGGAGAGTTTTGAGGCTACGCATAGGCTAATCATACTCAACAGATTTCCGTTTTCAAAACCATTTCACATAAAATGATTATAAGACAATGATATGAAAGCGTATGGGTTGGGTGAGTCAGTAAGTGGATTGAAAAAGCACGCTTCTTGTAATTCCTTCAAAATCAATCTTATCAATAAACCTATAAGGAAATGTTTGGTTTCATGAGTAATGCTCTGGATACATTCCGACTAACCACCGAGAAACCAGTAATTTTTCATAATTTCAAAAAATCGAATTCATCATAGCAAAGCTGGCCTACCCATAAATTTCAAATACCTACAATGTGCAACACTGAATATTTAAAGATCCAAAGCATTAATTTGACCATGAGCATAACTTTTCACCCTGGCAACCCTTATAAAAATTTGAAACTTTTGAATTTTCATGCAGATAAGGTGATTAAGTACTAAGGTGATTGATTAATCTTAAGTACTAAATATCGAAAATGATCCTTCATACTAGAGGATTATTACCATGCTGGACTGTTAGCACTTCCATGGGAATGTGAATCCCATGGTGGTGATGCTGACAGCCCATCATGCTGGTTCTGACCTATGTTGATTTTTTTATATCAAGGAACGGGAAATCTGTAAAATCAGGACTCTGAAAAACCAGGAAATTTGTAAAAAACAATGTGTTTTATTTTTGCAGTAGCGTGCATCATATTTTGGAACTTTTTGACGCATTTTGGTGTTTATATCTCATTTTGAAAAAAGGCACAGACAAGATAAAAAAAAGTGACAACTTGTAAAGCACAAAGTCCAAAACAAAAACAAAAAAAAGCACAAAGACCAAAACAAAAAAAGCTACGAGGAAGCTGAGGATAGTACATAGCAGAACATTTGCAAGTTCAGTCAGAGAGCAAGGAAGCGAAATCAGCCTAAATGGCCTCATATGCAATTTCCGTTGGGGAAGATCATCGGTTACGCACATTTTTTAACAAGAAACCTATAAAACGTTTCAGTACTGGAAGTTTCTTAGAAAGGTTTCTAATTTTCTTGTAACTGCAATTATTATCTTTCCACCTCTCCCTTATCTGCAGTTTCCTTTGAGTTCCAGATCTGTTGAGTTCATTAAATTACTGATTAAGCATATTACGATTCGCGGATTTTGTTAAAAATGTGCTGTTTTCGGGTTTTTTAATTCGCATAGACTGTGTAAATAATTAAGATCGAAGAAACGTCTTTCCGATGCTTAAAAAGTGTAAAAGGAGTAACTGGAAATGAAAATGTTGTAAATAGTCGAAGACTACTGACGAAAATTAAAGATTTCTGTTCAAAAATGCTGTTTCAGTTTTGGGTTTTTTTTCTTCCAGGCTGTCTGGTTTTTCTGAATTTTGGTTTGCAGGTTCTTTTACCCCCTAAGCTGGGTTTTCACTATCGCAAAAGTAAATTCAGTAATTGGAATAAACGTAATAAAAATCAAGATTATGTAGATAAATTTCCACCGGCACTCTCCTTAACCTTCACAAAGTGGAAAATTTGAAGTTCCATGAAGTTCCATCTAAGTTCCATGTCGTTTTAATTTTGTGACACTTTGATGACACAAATCTCCGTCGTGTACATTCAAATGCCACCCTATGTGTGTTCACATCCCATTCCATTTGCATTCATATCCAATCCTAGTTTTTTTAGGTTCGGTCCGGTTTTTATCATATGCCGTCCGTATCATATGCAGACAGCTTGCTGGACTGTCAGCTGAATACCATTCTTGTGATGGTGCTGACAGTCCAGCATGGTAATAATCCTCTGGTATGAAGGGTCATTTTCGATATTTAGTATTTAAGGATCCCAATGGTCCCAGGGTCCGGTTAATGTAGCATGCCTAACTTTTTTATAATAAACTCGAGGTTTGGTTTGTGTGTACAGTGAAATTTTGAAAGCTTTCATTATGATGGATACTTAACTAGGATTTATCTGGCATGAGGATGTGAAAATGTGGCTTATGCCGCCGGGAAGCACTGCTCAGACCAATAAGAAGTGAAATATGCCACATATGTAAATGCTAGACCAATAAAAACCGTCACTGTCGTTTTAATTTGCTTTATTTTAGATTTGATCGCCATGTCTCCATTCATTTGCTTTAAGGTGGTGGGACTTTACCGTATGACAAATCCCCCCAAAATCAACAATAATCTTGCAAGATGAAGAGTCTCGTTGCAACTTGCTGTGTCTTTCTTGAAACATCAATCAACTATTTTCAAAAATTGACCTGGCCACTCCAAAAAAACAAATGATGAACTACTCACTGCGTCGACTAAAGTTAATTGCTCAGCAACAAGAGACGTCGAAAAAGAATTGATACAAAGATCTTCGTGAATGGTTATGGGTGCATTTTTGTACGTGGGGCTTGAATTGCTAACACATTTGCAGCCAACAGGGGTTCCACAATTACAGAATTTGAACCCAAATGGATCTACAACGAAGAAAATTTCGGTTGTGTAATTATTTTTAAAAGAATATACCGAGTAGCCTACGTTTGCATGGAGGAGCTTAAGTTTTGATAGTTTTGTTTTTGCTTGACGTTGTTGTACGAGGCTTCGACTTAAGTTTTGTTACCTTTTTTGCCAAAATCTATCAAGTAATCCCAAAATACAACAACGACAATAGCAAAAACGTGTTGCAGCTAAATTTTTGCAATCAAATCTCTTCATAAACTTGCTATAACTTTGACAAATAGGTATAAATACAAAAATTGGTTCTCAGACAAAACTTTAGATAAATTTCCATAATGGCCTTAGTTCAAAAATATGGATCAAAGAGCAATTGTAATGTTTGAGGTTTAATAATTTTAGGCGCGGGTGAGTAAATAAAAATCTGATGGAGTATGTGGGCAGCAATACAAACACAAGTTAAAAAGCAAAATATATAATTATCTATATTTAAACATTTTCTTATTGTAAGTATGTTCGTCTTTCAAATAGAAATCACGTTTTAAATAAAAATCTCACAAAAGGTTTTAGCGATGGAAGTCATGTCCTGATCGTTTGACACACAATACATCTCGATTCAATTCGATTTCAATTCATTCAAATCAATTTTATTCATAGAATAAAAATACATGGATACAATATATTAAATCTCGATCCATGTGTCTAATCGCACAGTTATGATTTCGTTTGCACAATTACATTCCGGCTTTATAGTGTTTGTCTCCCATTAGTAAAATTAAACTATGACTCAGTTGTGATTCAGTATGTTTTCATTTCTTAATTGTGTCCCTATTTCTTTGTCCTCATTTCTTAATTACTGTAATCATTGGCATGTACGTACGCTAACAAATCCCCATAGTTACACGTGTAATCTACAAATCCACAAACCACTTCTGCGTCACAGCCAATCCGTAATCCACAATAACCAATATTTTTTAGGATTGCAAATTTGCAAATTTGAGATTTGAAGATGAATATAATAAAATAAAAACATTTGAGCTATTTAGGCTCTATTTTAGTCACTACACTCCGTAAAAACCTTTTCGTTAAAAAAAAGCGTTTCTTAAAGTCAGCAGGTATATTGTTGATATGTAGCCCAAGGATTTCTGGGAGCCGACCAAAGAGATCTAGGTGCATTAAGTCAAACTATGGACAGTGGAGAAGAAAGTATTAATTGTCATATTTTCCTGTGCCATAAATACAAATCGGGTTTAGACAATCAAAGTTATGCCAGAATCTTTTGTGCTCGTTTAACTCACTAAATCTCACAGTACGTTTTGACCAAGATCTAACACCTTCGCTTCATTGTCATGAATGTCATATGTAGAATTTTCCAAAGGTCTTATGATTGTGAGCAATTTGCGATTGAACTCGGCAAGGAATATGTTATTTTTTAAGTCATCATCAAGCATCCATTCAAAAAGAGTGTGTTGGAAATAAGCATTCGAAAATTGGTATATCTTTGATTGTCATTTAAAAAGTATGACAATATAAGGGCAAATGCGATTAAAAATACAACAGCAATTTATTGAAGAAACAGAACACAATCAATTTTCATTTCAAAAATATTTTTTAAAAGAAAATTAATGTTGCTAAAATAAAAGATCAAATATTGAAAGGAACTGCCACGCTTTTAATTTTCTTTGTGATGAAAACTTGCTAGGCAACTTGATTTTAGCAAATAGTTATCTAAATAAAGCCGTTTGACTGTTTTATAAGAAAATATATTATTTGCATAATTCAACAAAATTAAGATCTGTTTTTCACGTCATTTTTTTTTTCACTGTAAATAAAACTTAGACTTAAAATTAAATAGAACGAAAAGTAGGCAATAATCTTTTAGGAATTTTTATCACTGCACAAAACAGCGTAATTGCTAAATGATTGGAACCAAAACGGAGGTTTTTAAAATAATTTGTCTGACCACACCCATTAGACTCTCGGAGAAGGTTGGCAACGCACTTTCTCGCTGAAAATTAATTGTCTCAATGTTGAAACAATTTCTTTTTCGCCGTTCTGTTGTGATATTTAGGGTAAGCGTAGAATTTTTTTTTGGAATTATAAAAATTTCATCATTTTCCCCAATATTGACTGATCGTTGCATGTATTTGCCATTCAAATAATTCACTGCAGAAATTGGTCATCAACGCACCTTTTAGATTACTGACTGAGTTAATCCTTGAATATGTCAAAAATATGTACACAGTTAAACAGTTTTACCCAAACTTGCTTAAATTGAAAATATATGTATGAGCATATCATATTCATCGAGAGCTTTATTAAAATAGTTACCTTGGGAAGAGTAATTTCCTATAGAAAAATAAAGCAGCATAAACGTGCATAGGTTTTAAAGGTGCATTTCAAGAAAACACATACCTTCATAAACAAAAGGACTGACAGACAATTTGTCAAGTAACTCTTGTGATTTAACAAGTAGGTTGTTTGCATTGTTACCAACAACATCATTTTTCACAAAGCTAATGATCTTGTGAATGGATGGATAAAATGGTGGCTCATCAAAATCATCAGGGTATTGATCAAGCCAAATTGATACAAGCCTACAAACACCACTGAAATAAAACAATTTAAAAGTAACAATTAAATAACATATTAAAGAAGTTAAATCTGTTTATAATTGTTAAATTTTTCTCGTAATGCATTGCTGTGTTTCTTTTCTAAAGTTCAAAAAGCTGTCATTATGAGCTTTTTCACAATTTAAAAAAATATTGAATTGACTTGGCTGCAAAAGTGCTGACCTTTGTGTAAAGTTCTGACATTGCAATTATACCCATGTTGCCTTGTTTTTAAAATAACTGTATATATGTATATAATTTTTCCCCATGCTATAATTGCAAAACAAGGCTTTGCTGTATTTTTCAAATGTGTCCAAGTTAGACAGTAGATAATTACCTAGATACAGTGTTGACAGACTGGGTTTCTGTTGTCTGAGCTTGTTTCACAGTCCTATACCTGAAATAAAATGTGAAAATAAAAGATGATATCATCAAATATGCCTCTATATTTTCAAAAATAAGACATTTTATTCTAAAGCAATGTCATCTGGTTTTATATAATTCACTCATTCTTTCCAAAAGAGGTATATATAATGCCTGCAAGTACTGCAAAACAGAATTCTTCGTAAATTCTCCCATTTAAAAACAAAAAATATTCCCCCAACTCTTGCGGATAAGAAGCTTATGTACTTGTGCTCAAAGATCTTTTTAAATTGAAAATTGCCAAAATAATGCATTGCCTACATTATGATTTGCAAAACAGTTCCAATATATTCAATTATTACTTCATTATGAGTAAAGAAGACATAACTACTACACCAGACAAACTAATGATTGATTTATCAGGTTTAAAAAGCAAGCAAAAGTGGGGGTGACCACATGCTCTTAAACAAAGGTGCAAATATTTGGAATAATCTTTGTCCAGTCATTAAAAATGTTTCAAATTTCAAGTCGCTCTGTGTTATTTTGAAATCTAAAATCATTATATTAAAATCTTTAGTGTTGAATTCTTATTTTCGTTAAATCTTTATAAACTGTTTCATATGTCTTAATTTTGTGTAATCTCTTTTAAATTGTTATATGCATTTTAAACAAGTTAATTGTTTGTTATCGTATTATTAGTAACTTTAGATATGAACAATCTGATATAAAATGGACAATTTAATTTTTATTTTATAATACTATTTTAATGGCCCAAGTCAGATAGCCTCCAGTTTTTCTTGAGTTGTATAAAATGCTGATTTATTGCTTTTCTCTTTTTAAAATGTGTTCTATGAATAAATTGATATTCATAATGATTTTCTGTATATTGCACTTGGGAGTAGGGAGTATTGCCCATATTTTACAAAACACTTACCCTTGTGGATATTACGTCATAATGTTGGATATAATGTCATCTTCAGACAATGTGACATTGTAGCGTTGTTAGCAATGGACAATGCAAAACAATGTTTCAGGGGTGGTTTCATGGAGAGATGGAGGTTTTTACAAGGATATAACTACAATGCAGAAAACTCATGCTCAAGGATTATCACAATTATAACAGGCGGTTCTGGGGTCACATTTTGCATTTTTGTGCACTCATTGTTACAGTGGTACATGCATGATAAAAAAGAAGGAAAAAACAGAGGTGGTGGTTGACAAGTTTATACAGGTTCAGACCTGAAATTCTTTTCACATGACAATTTCATGCTGCCTTGAAATCTCAGACTGCATTCAGGCCAGCATAAGTTCCAACTGAGTTCAAGCCAGTCTGAAATTCTCAATGTGAAGCACTTTAATATTGGAATGGGTTGATGAATCAATTTCTTTTGTCAGAAAATTAACCTAATGGATGTTCTGGTGTTTTCCTGGAACCTGAAGTCTTGGTCTTTTGACCCCAACCACATTCTTCCTGCCAGTCCTTGCCCTTCCAAATGCTTGAAAAACCCATCCACATGGGCAGCACATTCTCTATTGAACAATAAATGGGAGTTACCTCTTTGCATTCTTGGAAATTTCAAACTTTGAAACCACTTTCAAGATTCAAGGCAGATTGCAATTTCAAGGTGGTACTTGGTCGATAGATAGATAGAAGATGATTTTGAATGATATGAAAAATATTAGTATGAATGATAAATTTCTTACAGATTAGCTATGATTGTAACTTTAAACATAAAACTCTTACCTCAAGAGGAGCAAATCGAGAACTTCTTCAGTGTAAGCAAATGTTTTGTATGTGCAAAGAAAGCAAAGAAGAAAGCTGGGATCATCTTCAAGGACACTTGAATTGCTTGGAGTCAAATGTTCCACAAGTTTGGATAATGTTCCACCTTTCAATGATCTTATCTTCATTGTTTCCCACAAGAGACCTGAAACATCATTTTCCAATGAAGGAGGTGATAATGTTGACCTGTATCTGACCTTCTTCAGAGTGGCACTAAAAACTACTCCATCTTCTATCTCGTCTTTAGCCCATAACTTTGACTAGATTTTGAAAAATTACATTAAAACATATCTGTTCATTTTATTTATTATTGTCCACATGGAAGGTTGCCCTTCAACAAAGGTGTTGTTTTACAAGGGGCCTCTCAAAACATTACAATTTATTACAAAGTTAATTACAAGAACAATGTTAAAATCAATAAACCCTATAAGATTATAAATCAATAAACCCTATAACTTATTACCTAAAAAATTGCAATACTAATAAAATTGAAAGTGAAAACACTACAAAATACAAAAATTGCAGCCCCCATTCTGTGAGAAAACAACAGTGTATTGTTCGAAAATAATAAATTCTGCACAAATTCCTCAAACAGAAATTAAAGTTTCCAGTCTGGTACCCTACAGTAATGAGAAAAACATCTTTGTTCAATTGATGATTTTTCTTGGGAATTTTGAGATCAGTCTTGTGTTATGAACAGTAGATTATGCCTGCATCATATGCACACCAAAATGTTAATTTTAGCACAACCAAGATTTTGCTAAGAACTGCACAATACTCTGCAAGGCATAAAATGAGTAGGGAAATCCTCGATCCACCACTGTCCCTAATGCAATAGTCTTTGAGGTTTTCTTATGTTACAATATCATTATGCTTCTTCTGGGTAGGTTTTCTGGGTAGGTTTTCTGGATTGGATGGCGACTCTAAAGAGATGTACCCCACATTCCTTGTATAGCGGAAAGCCAATTGAGAAATGAATTTCATCCTCAATACTATTAAACTGCAAAATTTACATTTTCGTTGACTGGATTTTATGCCTTCAAATTATCCTCAGGTCTTGATCACATCTCCTTCCTCAATCAAAGATCAAAGTTTAGGCCTAAAATGGGTATGGAATCGTATCCCTGATCCACCATCATCTGTCCCAAATGCAATGCCAATGAAATGGTCTAAATATTTCAAGAGGCATTTTTACGTTAAAATCAATAGGCCTATCATCATGCTGTGTGCTCGGTCAAGCGTTTCAAAACAATCTGCTGTATGGTATGACTGGCTTGATTATTTGTTGTTTTCAAAGGAAGATATAGTGGTAATGAAAATGATCCTTAAGATCCTCAGTTCTGGATCCTGCTCCTTCCTCAATCAAAATTTATTTTATCGAAATCAAAGGTCACAAGAAGGCAACTCAAGTTACTCGAAACAAGTGATAAAATTGCTTCCGACCTTGCCTCTGTCGCAATTGTGTTTTTCGAATGATGCTGCCATCTCATTCAACCTTGCAGATTTTGCATGAAAAGTGGTGCGGCCATCATTTGAAAAAAATGTAAACTCAATAAAAAAATCAAAATATTTAATTATGAATCCATTGCTTACAAAATCATCTTCTTCCTCAAAGTCCTCACCAGCGAAATTTATATCACTCTCAGTCAAGGATCGTTCACGTTTCGGCAACATCCAAGAACTTGGAATCTTTGCTCGGAGCTTCTCCATTTTTGACATTGAAAACATTTTGTGACAAAAAAGTAAACAATTTTATTGAAAACCGTTGGCATAAACATCCATCTATGCAATATGAAACTTCTTTGGCAATGCAGCTCCGCAATGAACAATAGCTTATTTAAAGAGATCCAGCTCAAAGATCGAAAGTTCTTCCCTGTTCTGCCGTGTTTACGTTTTTGTTTCTGTCTATCTTCGGTTATTCCCAGAGCAATTCTGCCGGCTTTTTTGGCGTGACTTTGGTGTTGTCCAAAAACAAAAAGTGAAGCACAATTTGCAATCAGTTTCCACAACTCAGTCATCAGCTACATTATAATTTCTTCTCAGCTATTTTCTGTGAGGTTACTTCTAGGTGTCAGCGATTAAAAATCTCAGGCACGACTAATTCAAAATTTTGACCCATGTTGCGAAGGCCAGTTGTGAGAAAGACAAAACCATGCCGACAAAAAGACAAAGGCAGAAGACAAAAGTGCTCGACAGGGCGAGTCGCCTTCAGAAAAAAAAATACACACTATTGACTATTTGAACAGTTATAGAATTTCATAGAAAAAGAGATAAAAGAGAAAAGACCTGACGCACATTTGGGGTTTCATTTTTGCTGAAAAAGTTGCTTTCAGAAAGTAGAGTAGTGCAATGCCAATGGCAGATAGAGTTATTTATAATTCAAAGCATGTCGTGAGAAGAAAGAAAGGGGCAACAGGGAACCATTACATTAGAATAATCAAATAACTTAAGTTTCTTACATTTAAAAATAAAAAATTAATGTAATGTTATACATACGTCGAGTTGAGGTGATGGTGGGCTATACCCATAGCCTACACTTGGAGCTGACACAGACCGGACAGGCAAGCGTCTGTAACGTGCTGGCAGGGTGCTGGGCCTATTTTGCCGATTGAATAGATTCAACGGTGAGGTTGCGTCATCTGTTATGTCATTTCTGAATGTAACCTTCTCCAATGGTCGATCGTCACGCTTTCTGCTTAGGCTGTAGCTTCTAGAATTTAACATGGCTAATGGCGTTTAGACTTCTTCATGATAAATCCAGTTGCAGCTCATATTTTCCGACACCAAACCATCCTCACTCCATTTTATGACTTTATCCTTTTTGTCGCAAAGTGGAATGAACTTCCTTTCTATTGCGGAAGCATAAAATGATGTTGTTGATGACATTGAATTAAGAGAATTTTCAATTTGAAAGATTTGATTTGCATGTTTTTTTTTTAATTAATGTGCTCGCCGACCAAACCCAGAAAGAAATAGTATTTTCTATAATTTGTTCTTTTTTGTAAATAGACCAAATACCGTGCATTTTCGTGACAATATTTATATTCATTAGTTCTCAGTCTCGCCAGTCAGTTAGGATTAAAAATGACGCCGTGGTTAAATTTAACACGAAAAAAACAAAAGAAAGAGAAAAGAGGTATAAAAAAGAAAGGAAAAGAAAAGTGAAAAAGGGTCAAAAAGAAAAAAGTGGAGAGATTAGAGAAGGACAATAGTGTGATGATGTAGATAGTAATGAAAATTTAGCAGAAGAAAGTGATGTAAAGACGAGAATGAAAATTTGTACACATTCATTCATGCACAAGTAACACATTCTCGTTTGACAATATTTTTAGAGCTGGATACAATTAAAATTTTTGATTATCTTGTTGGCTTTTTACCTGACGCCATCATTGAATGGCTTATATAAACGAGGACTGACACCCTCAGTACTCCCGGGAAATATGGGCAACGCCCTTTTTTAAGAATAACAATATGAAAAAATGCTTAAATATTCCATTTAAACATCTTGCAAAAAGCTATGTATAAATAAAGGATATATTTATGTCGATAAAATAAAAATTTCTGCATGAAAATTTTCAACACACAAGACAATCTGTTATGTACAAATCATTCACCACCCTGTGTTCCAGAGCCTCAAAAATCAATCAAAAATCAATCAAAAATCAATCAAAAATCAATCAAAATCAAATATCAATAAAAATCAAAAATCAATCAAATTCAAAAATCAATCAAAATCAAAAATCAATCAACAAAATTAAAAATGAATTTTTTGGTTATTTTTGAGGCTCTGGAACCCAAGGTAATCATTTACTGACTTGTCAAAGGTTCCAATTCAGCAACCACGAGGCTAACAAATTTTAGAAGACATTCTCGACCTTACTGACGGATTGCCCAGCAGTCAGCAATAATTAAATACAAAATTTTACAGGCTTCTTTTAGGTGCATACTTTTACGGGCCCCTTCCGGCCCCGGGCCCTGGATCTTTTAACCCTCTAGTCCCCTTCCCAACGCTCCTGGTTACACCACTGGGAGATTTTTACGAACATGTTTAGAAAAGGGAAACATTGCTTTTAGATCATTGCGACATTGTGCTAGTAGGAAACTTTGATTCCAAAAAAATGATTCTTATAAAATTTTAACGAAGTTATTGGACCATATTTCATATTGTTCAAATTTAAATACTCGGGTACTGAAAAAATAAAAACGAAAAATACTGACACATTTTTCACTCTGCATTTGTACATTTTGCGCAATTGGCTTCCGAGTCTTAACTTCTGTGGTTTGTTTTCTTATATGACCACACACATAACGGAATAACTCTTAAAATAAACTTTGGAAAATGGATTCATTTTTAAATTCACAGAAATAGGCATTGATGTTTCCTTTTGCCCCCTTTCAGTTACGTACGAAGCATTTGAATACTGGGGGGCACAAGATTTGAAGGGCACTTAGACCACACCCAGTTCTCTTATGACCACGCCCTAAACATGGCTCCCTCACTTCTGCTTGTAGCGATGATCTTTACATGAGCATACGGTTAAATCAAGGTAATACTGTCTGATATCTCCAATCAGCTGTGTCCCCAGCCCTAAAACCTTGGGTGGCAAAATTACTGACGGGGGTCTGGGGGTCTTCCCCAGGAAATGTTTGTATAACCACGCCCTTAGGATCTCGGAAAAGGCTGGAAACGGCCTTTTTGGCATGTCATGAAGTTTTTGAAAATCAACGATCTCAAGCAGTATTTTAACAACTGTCTGTGGTCTCAGCATGGATGGATGGAAAAATAACGCGAAACTTGCCAAATATTAATAAAGAAATTATTCCAAAAGAAATATAAGTTTTTCCTTCCCACACAAGCACTGCAGAAAATCGATCAAGCCTTCTCCGTGCTCCATCTGAAATAGCCAAAGACTTCATCTACACATTGACCAAAGACTCTATCTGCGCATTGACCACATACAACAGTTTTTTAACGGCATTTTTAACTTCTTTTAACTTTTTGAGATAATGTAAGGGCATTTATTGAAAAAGGGCGCTTTTGTTAATTTTTTCAACATTTAAAAAGGCACTTTCTTGCAACAAATTTTTTCAAAATTGTAACAGTGCGATTTTTTTTATTAATCTTCGAGAAAAAGTGGCCCATCTTCATGATTAAAGAAGGGCACATTTCAATTTTATTGAAGTAAAAAAAGGGCATTTTTCAATTTTTCAAGTGAAAAAAGGGCACATTTTTCAATTTTGAGGGCACTTTTTCCATGTTTGCAAAAAAGTGGGGGGCACGTGCCCCCAGTGCCCCCCGGTTCCTACGTCTCTGCCCCCTTTTCTGTTTCCTTCTTTCCCGATTGCCTCTTTATTCGGGCAGTTGGCCAACATCGCCCCGTTGAACCACACTGTCTTCGAGGTGGCTTATTTCTAAAATCGTTTATTGTTGTTTTTTCTAATTGGCAATGTAATTATAACGTTTGAAAGCAGCTGCCTTATTTGCTCCACTGACCAGCAAATAATAGTCAATTCTTTTTAATTTAATTATTATTTTGGGGCCTTTGGTGTTACAAAACAAATGTTGGGTCGGTAATCTGGGTTCTTTCTGAAAAAAAATTACACAGACATAATAGTTAGTTCCAAGGCATGTTCAAGCTTTTAGAATTGGGTAGCTCGCTGAAAACTGAGTGACAAATCAACCCCCCCCCCCCCAATCCAATCGTAAGTCATGTACCATTACCACCCAGATTTGTGGGATTATTTATTATTTTTTTCCTAATTGGCAACGTAGCTAATTGGCAGCTGCCTCAATTCGTTCCATCTTTGGTTCCAAAATTCCTTTTTATGAATTATTAAATTTTTTAATTAAACAATTATTTTGAGATTATTTGTCAGCTGTTCTTTGAAGCCTGTCTGCCACTTCCGCGGGCTAAAATCACAGGCCAGATTTTGAGCCCAAATTCGAGCTATGAAACAGGCCAGAATTTCAAATTCCACCAGCTACCACTGCGCCGCAAATATTTTGATTGTGATACATCGAGCTTCGTAACCGCAAGAAAAAAGATGGCTTCTCACTACTCAAGTTGGTCTCGTGGATTTGGGGTTTTCGAAATGGCAATGAGGTGACTTTGCAACATAGCAACTGTAAGGTATTTCGAAATTTTTCTTTGCATAAATTGATGGTCTATTGAAACCAGTCTTAACACTGATTTGACACGCCATCACACCCAGACACCACACACACAAAAATATAACAGTTACAACACAGGCGACTATCATAAATACAAACGCACAACAGAACACACAGACATTTTGGGGATTTCTGTGTGTGCTGCGCTGCCAAAAACCTGTAAAACAAAAAACCGGATTTTATATTTCCATCCAGACCAGACTGTATATGTAGAATCACAAGAAATTATTCAAAGGTATTCAATTTGTTTTTATTCATTATTTAGTTTAGGGATTGTTTATCTCAATAACAATACAATACCACGTGTCACCAAAATACTTTTATGATATAGGACTGTAGTACTGTATAGCTGTATTGTATATTGACAAAATATTTTTTGAACAGCTCGTTGAATAGTTAAATTGAGTGAGGAACTGAGCGAAAATGCAAAAAAAAGGGAGCAAGCAGGCCCAGGATGCAGAGAGTTTACACCATAGAGCTAGGCCATAAAAGTACAGAAAATTAAATATCTAATTTACATCCTTTCAATCAAGCTGCTAAAAAATGAAAATCTTTCTATTACTCTAATGCTGTTTACATCTCTATTGCTCTAATGCTTACATGGTCTGGGGTGGAAACTATTATGTTACACCTAGGTAATATATTGATTTTCTATTTTGCTCTTTCTTTTTATTGGTCTTTTGGGCTATTCAGTTTAAAAGGCATATATGGCATGGAAGAGCGATTTTTACCTTACAATTAGCCCTGCCTGCCTTGAAAATAAACTTGCATACCCCATGGAAGGCCATTCAGCTATTTCATACCCCCTGAAATTCTTTATTGTCAATGGATAGGGAATGGTAGTACTAACTGAACATCAAAAAATAAAAGTTGTCAAAATCTATCAGCCTTTAGCTTTTTTCAATAAAAAATAATTGGCAATGAAACTGAAAAATGAATTATGAAATATCGGAGTTGAGAGAGCTAAAAGATATATATTTTTAAAGTTTGGTGAAATTGTATACAAAGAAAACTAAATTTACGAAAATTTCAAATGATTTATGGATTTCCCAAATTACTACCTGAGTGCTAAATATCTAGTGCTATTATATTTTCGTTAAAGTGCCAACATTGTTGTAGAAACAGTGGAAAGCCTAAAAGATTATCAGAGGAAGAAGGTCAAATGGTGTCTTAGAAAATATTTGCATAATTGGTTGACAATGAAATGAATATTTAAGTTTGTCAAGATTATTGCATTCAAAGCAAAAAACAATTTTGTGAATCAGAGATATGTGAGCCCAGAAATAGACTTTTGAAATTGTCCTAAGTAAGTTTTCTCTGTCTGTT
>JAYJMH010012591.1:0-22622 GCA_036873815.1 Phacellophora camtschatica | reverse complement strand
AAGAGTTCGGAAAAACTCAGCTCAGTAACATTTTAAGTAACGACCTTTTCCCCCCGTCATAAAATTTGCAACGAAAACGTCACAAATCACGCCTCGCGATTTCATTGGCCCATTTCTTAAAACGTCAATCATGACACACTTGCAACGGAAGACACACTTGCCATGCTACATACATTATTTTATAGATGAGAAAGAAAAATGAAAGAAAAAGTGATGTTCAATTTACGGAAATCTAAAACCTGTTAAGTGGTAAGTTGGAAAGGTAAGTCAGCTTGATTTGTTTAATAACGTCGAAACATTTCTTCATGGACGAGAAGAAAGAAGGAAATAAAAATTGATGCTTAATGCAAGCAATGTACGGAAAAATGAAATCTGTGAGGCGGTAAGTGTGAAAGGTAAGTCAGCTTGATCTGTTTATTAATGTCCAAACATTCCTTCGCGGATGAGGAGGAAGAAGGAAATTGATGTTTAATGCAAATAGTTTACAGAAAAATGACATCTGTGAGGCGGTAAGTGTGAAAGGTAAGTCAGCTTGATCTGTTTAATAATGTCCAAACATTCCTTCGCGGATGAGAAGGAAGAAGGAAATTGATGTTTAATGCAAATAATTTACAGAAAAATGACATCTGTGAAGCGGTAAGTGTGAAAGGTAAGTCAGCTGTATCTGTTTAATATTGTCGAAAAAGTTCTTCACGGAAGTTGGAAATGAAAACTTGATGTTTATTGCAAACAATTTACGGAAATCTAAAATCTGTTAAGCGGTAGGTATGAAAGGTAAGTCAATTAAATTTGCTTTATTTTCTTGGTAGATCTGTTAGCCGCAGTTCAAGAGTGGCATTTGAAAAAATGCTTCAAATTAAGAATTGCTAACTTAGCAAGCAAGATCCAGAAGTATAGAATTGATAAAGTGGTAAGTATGAAAGGTAAGTCAATTTTGTTACTTGCATTTTGTTTGTAAATATCTTTAACATGTAAAATGTTTTCAAATAAATAATTCCTAAATGACGTATCCATAGTTTGGAAGTATGAAATTGGCAAAGTCAGTAAATAAGCAAAGATTCTATAGAAGATTTAATGGGTAAATCATAACCATCTCAAATTTTTATAACTTTGTTTCAGGTTTTTTCCGGTTATTTAACAAGGCTGACACGTTTTTACGAGTTTAACAACATTAGAATAATAACGTTTTTATTTGTTTCAGGCTTTACCATCTTTGTTTTTGATTTTTTAACTAAGGTTAACATGCTTTTTTACACTTTTAGCAATGTTATGGGAATAACTGTGGTTTTTTCAGGTCTTACCATGTTTGTTTCAGATTTAACACATTAAACATAATATTTGTCACGTTAAGCAACGTTACAAAGATAACTGCTCTTTTGTTTCAGGTATTACCAGGTTTGTTTTGGGTTGTTTAACATGGTTTGATATGCTTTCTTCACGTTACTGTTGTTTTCTTTCAGATCTTGCCATGCTTATTTTAGGTTGTTTGACAAGCTTAACATACATTTTTACATGTTTAACAATGCTACAGAAGTAAATAATTTCGTTTCAGGTTTTACTATGTTTGAATTCTAGGTTGTTTAACAATGTTAACATCCTTTTTACAGGTTTAGGAATGTTACAGGAATAACTGTTGGTTTGTTGCATTTTTTATTATGTTTATTTTTGTTGTTTAACAAGGTTAACATGATTTTACAGGTTTTAAAATTTTAAAATGTTACATGAATAACTGTTGTTTAGTCGAACGTTTTACTTTGTTCGCTTTTGTTGTTTAACATAGTTAACACGCATTTTACAGGTTTAGGAATGTTACAGGAATAACTGTTGGTTTGTTTCATGTTCTATCATGTTTGTTTTTTCTTGTTTAACAAGTTTAACATGATTTTTACAGGTTTAAAAATGCTACAGGAATAAATAATTTCGTTTCAGGTTTTACCACGTTCATTTTATGGTTTTTTAACAATGTTAACATCCTTTTCACAGGTTTAGGAATGTTACAGGAATAACTGTTGGTTTGTTGAGGTTTTTACTTTGTTCGCTTTTGGTTGTTTAACAAAGTTAACACGCATTTTACAGGTTTAGGAACGTCACAGGAATAACTGTTGGTTTGTTTCATGTTTTATCTTTTTTGTTTTTTGTTGTTTAACAAGGTTAACATGATTTTACAGGTTTAAAAATGCTACAGGAATAAATAATTTCGTTTCAGGTTTTACCACGTTTGTTTTACGGTTTTTTGACAATGTTAACATCCTTTTCCCAGGTTTAGGAATGTTGCAGGAATAACTGTTGGTTTGTTTCACTTTTTATCATGTTCATTCTGTTTATCTTTTTATCATGTTTTATCTGTTTATCTTTTTTCAGGTTTTATGTTACAGTAATAACAGTGGTTTTGTTTCAGGTTTTACCGTGTTTATTTTAGGTTGTTTGAAGTTGTTTAACTAGGTTAACATTCTTTTTACAGATTTAAAAATGTCACAGGAATAACTGATGTTTTGTTTCAGGTTTTAACATGTTTGCGTCAGGCTTAACGAATTTTTCGTGCTATTTTCTACGTTGACATGTTGCAAGAATAACCGTTGTTTAATTTTTATCGTTTTTGTTTCAAGTGTAATATTTTGTTTTTATTAGATTTTCATATTATACTCGTTTTTATAAATTTTGAAACAAAATTGTCATCGTTTCAGATATTAACGAGTGTTCCTTGGGGACTCATCAGTGTGACAAAAACGCAGTTTGTACAAATATCATTGGAAGACTTTACAGTTGCAAGTGTAACCCTGGGTACGATGGAAATGGCATCGTTTGCTCAAGTATGTTCATTTATATTTTATAGTGACGTGGATAATTTATGCAATAGCAATAACACTGTCTACTTGAACAAGAATTATTTTCATTCTGGAAGACTAATGAGGGTTTTTATTTTTTTTTTTGTATAAAACTTGAATTATTGATGACTTCAATTTTTGACATGTTTGAAGACACATTTTGAATTCGAATCCCACTGCACAGTATTGTAGAACTGCACCAAGGGGACAAGGGGAAAGAATTTTCTTTATTTCTCATTCTATGTTTCATTTCTTCCTTTTTTGTTTATTTTTCGCCAATGCTAAGAGTAACTATCTGTTAGCTAAGAACGGATTTGTTTCCTTCATGATGCCTGGGTATTCCCGTTTTTTGCCGCACTTTCTTTTATCCAAGAGACTTTACTTCCGGAGAAGGAAGCAAAATCTACTGTAAACAAATATAGAAGCACTCCAAATAAATATTCATAAATCTGCTGAAGCAAAATTCTTATATTTATAAAGATTTAATTCAGTTTTTTCTTACTTAATATACTGAAAATATATATTTTAGGCCCAGCTTATTTCCACACGCACCCTCAAAGCTCTAACATTAAGAAAAACACGGTTGTGTCTCTGAGCTGTAGCTATAGCAACTACACACGAGTTTCGTTCTCGTGGATGAAAGATGGCAGCATTTTAAATACAAACCAACTGAGTCTTGTTACGATGACAACATTCACAGCCTCCGGGTCGGGAATTTTCACTGGAAGCACCATTTATACTCAGAAGTTGAATTTCACGATCAGAAACGGTACAGAACAAGGATTTTATTGGTGTAGAATTAAAGATACGCTCAATAGAATTTCAGATTCAAATTATTCTTCGATCAAGATGACAGGTTGGTTCATTACGTTTTGAAATTTTTAGGTTGCACTGTATTGTTATCATTGCATCGGAAATGGTGAGAATTGCAGTTTAAACACAGGGAAAGCAGTTAATTTTTGTGATTTTTGTGATTTTTAAAGGGAGAAAGGGAGAATAATGGAACAAAACGGAGAATGGGGAGAATGGGGGAATTAAAAATCACAGAATAGCAAATCACAGCAATCCCAAACATTAACTGGTTTCCCTGTGTTTAAAGGCAAACACTTAATTACCCTTGGTTCAAGAGACTAAGTTAGGCTCTAAGTTAGTTACTAAGAGACTAAGTTAGGCTCTGGGACTCAGGGTAATTAAATGTCTGCCTTTAATAGGATGTGTATAAAAGAACAATTTTTCTCTCACTTCCTGTTTTCCTTTTTTTCTTCCCCTCTCTTTTTCATTCATTTCTCTTTCCCATGCCCGTAATCATTTCTTAGCTCTTGAAGTTGATCTGGAATACTTTCCTTCTAACTTTCTCTTGAGCAAAATCTAATGTTTGCATTGCTATCGTTCTACAGTCGAATAGGAATTAAAATTCGTTTGAGATAGCGAATTATTCGGGAGTTTTGTTTGAATTAAACGAATTTTAACCCCGAGGTATTAGGTTTAATATTATAGGTTCAACTATATCACTACTTTGCTTCTTCAAAATTGCTTTATAATGAGTTTTTGTTTTTATGCAGATGTATCAACTACGAAATTAACTTTGCGAATTGACCAAACGTTTTCAACACAACTTTTGGATCCAACATCAGCGTCTTTCATTTCTTTTGAATCGAAAGTCAAAACTGTGGTAAGTTTTCAACAACAACAACAGCAATAGCAATAGCAATAGCAATAGCAATAGCAATAGCAATAACAACAACAACAACAACAACAACAACAATAACTAAACAAACCTGATTTTGATAACTACGGGCCTTAAGTATGCTCAATACCAATAACCTGCAAAAAAACTACCAACGATTACCAACTAAACTATTTTTGCTAGGGGCAATTTATCTCAGCAACCACTAGACATATGATTATGACTATGAAACTTGTCACATGCATACAGACACCATCTAATGTTCAGGAAATGTACTGTTTATAAATTGATCACATGATTTGTTGCCAGGCAACAATAATAAAAAATGCCCTCTTTTCAAATATTTCTGGTAATGAATAATTTCTGCTAACAAATTTCATTTTAACTGTGATAAATAGTAAATAGAGCCCTAAAATCTACCTAAAATGTAGATCAGGGCTTGCTTTGTATTATCATGATGATAATTTCAAATTTTGACATTAATTGTATGAAATATGACGTTATTATAACGACGACGGCATAAACACGTAAATTTGCATAATAGAAATATGCATTTAAACACTTCTCGAAGCCAATTGAATGATGTATGTTTGAATGAAATCGGATAGGAAAAAAGGAGTTAATTACATATTACTTTTTCTTTGTTTTACCTTGTTCCAAATATGGTCTAATTAAGGACAATTGACAGATTACAATCATATATGGACAAATTATTTCTAATTAAATTTAAAAAAGTCAGTAACTTATAGCTTCGTCATTCCTACACTTGGGTGAAAATAGAGTTAGAATCTTAGAGTTTATGTTTTGAAAAGACATTTATCACTGACCAAAACTTTACAAAGTTTACAAGACACGTCTTCACATTGGCCTAAAATTGTAATCTCTTCACATTAAATGCCTTAATTTACCTGAATTAATTATTTAAATCAAGTCCCGTTGGTTTAACCATTAACGTTTTGGCACGAGGCATATTTAGATTTTTTAAAGTAATTTAGTTATTAAGTAAGAAAAACGCATGGACGATAAAATTGAGGATGCTTGTCGCTCTTAAAAGAAACGACATAGAAATATTATATTTTGTAATGCGTGATGCTGTGTCATTTCATTTTCATTTCTTTTTATCCATCATTCATTGTATTGACCACTATCTGAATTATCAAACAAAATATTGATGATAATGTTTACTCGTGCTTAATGATAATTATGATAAAACAGATTTTTTTATCACTGAACTTAATAATTGATAAATACGTTGTCTATGAAAATCAATACAGTTTATTTTTTATTTATCTTTCATTTACTTTTTTGTTTCATGTGGTAAATTAAAAGACAATTAAATGTGCAGCCATATAATATAATGAGTAGCATTATACTTGTCTGTTGAATTGGTTTCAAAATACAATTTTTATTTCTTTTAGGCACTTTAAACTTCTCCGCAGACATAAAATTTATGCATCCTTCTCCACACAAGTAAAAACACCTTCCTCCGCAGGAATTTATAACAGTTTATAACAAGAAAAAGGTATCCACATTACCCATGCTGTAAACTTACTGTGTGCTCATGCTTTGATAGAATTGCTGCCTTGAGACGAGAGTTTCATTTCGACAATTATAGTTCTTTTTAAGTTTTATTTCAAGAAATATTTCATTGCATGAGTCTATTATTTTTTGCAAGAATCCGCGTACTCGCTTTCCCTTACCACAACTTACCACCGCACCGCATTTTTTTAAAACTTCAAGGTTCAGAACACAGTAGAGCAGTTGGTAAAAGACCAGCTAGCGAACCCGGAGGTACCAAGTTGGAATCCTGGTGGTGGACCCTTGGGCAAGGTCTTTTATCTCAAATTGCTGACACTCGACCAAGGTGGTAAGAATGAGCAGAAAGGTTATTCAACATGTTCGAAAAACAGCAAAGAAGCAATGGTATTAATCCTTAGTACGGATACACCACTTTGAAACAAATTTGAATATCTCACTAAAAGTTTGGTACCTCCTGCGCTCAGTGTCTATGACGGAAATGAGCTCATGCCCAATAGCAGGTAACTGCTGCTCCCTTCACGAGACATGGATCCTAGTTGTTGCTTTTTAGGGAGTTTCTTAAATTCTTATTTTAAAGGATTTTCTGCTGAAATCATACCCTATTTCAGAAACTTTAGGCTCAAACGTTTTGAGTCTTAATTCTTTGAAGTCAATAAATAACCCCTATTGGCGACATATTTGAGTTTTCTGTTTGCATCACCGTACTTTTTATGTTGCGCATATTTCAATATATTTAAATACGGTTTCTTCATTCAGGTGAAATCTGCATTAATGAATAAGGGAATACCAGCAGAAATGAGATTTGTTTTGCGAAATATAAGGTAAGAGACTCTACAGCCATTTGTTTACTTGAGATTGTCAGATAGCACTGACATTTTCGACCTGAAAGAATGGACTTCATCTTTGGGTTCATTCAATTTGGGTTCACGCAAGATTTTATTTGCTATTTTCTTGGCTACAATGGGAATGTACGTTTGCGTTTTGAAAATTGCACTGTTATAGCCTTGTTTGCAAGATATCTACGTCGTCTTTTCGTGTTAAGATTTTCTCACACAAGTCGATAAGATTTCGAGACAAAATGCATTTGAATGCTTTTGCAAAAGGGAGATGAATGACTTACTGCATGCTCGTGATGTTTCATCTCCTCCTGAACTGATATCCCTGCTCAACTACTAACTAAGACACGGATTTTCTAGAAGTACAATCGAAATCATAATGGCCTATTGCTATAATACAATAGGCTGGAGGTGAAATGTGGGTTTCTTATTCATGGGTGTTTACTGTACTCATTAATTTGAAAACCACTCATACGAAACTGATCATAATCGTGTTTGTAAGGCAGGCACAGAAGAAAACAAGACTACTAGATGAGAAAAGAGTAATTTCTCAAATTTTTCTACTTTTACGAAACAGTTTATCTTATAGAGTAGAGAGGAAAAAACGCATTAAATTTTCTTGCAGCTTCTAGAGATGACATTTCTGTTTTACGTTTTGGCTGTAAGGTTGATTTAAGCTAATTGAAGGCAGCAGATCAGAAACACAGCTGTATGATTGGGACAATAATATCTTGTTCCAGCAGGCCAGTAATTTTTGGTGTACTGTAATATTGAAAGTCTCGAAGTGTAAGTCCCTGGATGAGAAAATTGTGTAAAGTAGCAGAAAATACGATAGAAATAACTTCTGGTTCATTTCTTTTTTTGTTGTAGACAAGGAAGTGTATTAGTCGACGTTTTTATTTATTACATTGATGTAAATACAACAAACAAAGTGAGCATATGTTCCAAGGAAAAATCGTTAACTCCACAAGAACTATCAACGCCTGATATTGTTGTTTTGTCTAAAACTTTGGTCAGTTATGGTATGTTTCAATTTCTGTTTACTGTTACGGTGTTTTATGCAAGAATATTGTGTTACACTTTTGGCATGAGGATTTGGAAGAATTGAGTTACGGAGCAATTTGGACAATTTTTCTTCGATTTTGATTTTCTTTCTTTTTTTAGTTTCTTTCCCTGTTCTCGTCTTTTAAACCGCTAGTGCAGCGTAATTTCTTCGGAGGAGATTGAGGAGAGAGCGAGCGAAAGCACAATTATAAAATTTGCTCGCTCTTCCGTTGAAGTATGGCTCCGCTCGCGGTTTGGAAGACGAGAACATTTCTACATTATTGAATCACTTAAATGAATTGAAACCAACTTTCACGCTTTAATTTATTAGCAATTGGCAGAAAAATCCTGTGCAAGTTCTGTGGAATGAATATAACATTATGTTTTGCGCTTGTCTTCTGAAAATATGTTTGACGTAGTTTGGCAATAGATCGTATCTCCTTTCTAGAGATAAAATGGTGAACATTTAATTTTCTCCAAAAAATTTCAATCTTGCAACAATTAATTTGCTATTTGCAATGGATTCTAGCAAAATCCGATTTTTACCGTGTCGCCCAGAAATGCCCCATGTTTGCAAAGCTGCCAAGGAGGAGCTTTCAATTTGGTAATTTTGTTTTTGTTTGAAGTAGATATAAGAAGTTTCAACTTAAAATTTGATGTCTTGTTTGCTGAAATCTGCAAAAGTAATTCCTGAGCTATACTGGGGAAAAGCCAACGTTAATGTGTTATTTTCAAACTATAATGTAGTTCAGTTAATTATTGGAAAGATTTTGGCAAACAAGGTATTAAACTATAACCTGAATTCTTTTATATGAAATCCAAGCAAAAACCGAATTAGCAAAACAAAATCTCCTCCGCAGCACCTTTGCAAAGTTAGGGCAATTTTTTGGGCAACCAGGAACTTTCATTTAAAATATTTTGCTTAACAGAATGTTGCTTATCTGAGTCGACTGGCGAATCTGCCATCAAAGGTGTGTTACAATGGCCAAATACCGCTGCTAGGACAACAGCACGTGTCACATGTCCTTATGACTACAGCAACAACAATTACGTTGGAACTAGAGCCTGCAAGGGATTTGGATTTTTCAAGCCTCCACAGTGGCAAATTCAAGACAATTCTCAATGTCCATATAAAACCAAAACAACCCAAGCTTTATCAGATTTATCTAATGTAAGTTATAATATGATTTGTAGATTTAGTAGCTAAAAGGTTTGTTGTGTAGTAATGTAAAATTATCGAGTTTTGGATAAAAATATAAAATGCAATGAATACATTCTTTATTATAAGAATGTCAATCATTTGGTTTGAGCCTTGAGAGGTTAAAACATTTCTTATGGATATCAGTCTTGAAATGTTGTAAATAGTTCTCTTAATTTATCTCAGTAACAATAATTTTAATAAATTGAATTGTGGTGTTGATTTTACAAACTTCTTCACATATTTCACTATAATCCCTTGTGTTATATGTTACGATTATTTTCCTTTTTGTTGTTGTGACAGCGTAATGGCTTTTGCTTTAATTTCAAATCATAGTAGAATACTTTTTGCTTCAGCTTGGAGATGTTGTGATATTCTTTGAATTAGTCCAAATCTCTGCCTCGACGAAGGGAAATTATCTTTACTTATCACTGATACAATTTCTTACAGGTTGTGGTAAATTCAACAACGGTTCTGGAAGTTGCAGCACAACTTGACAATTTAACGACCAATTCAGACCTTCTTACAAACAATTTGGACATTAAATATGCAGTGGAAACATTGGATAGTGTTGTTAATGTTAAAGGCAGCTTAGGAAAGGTTAGAAGTTACTTATAATCATTTCTTTGCATTTATTTGGGTCTCCTACAGTAAAATCTTATCTATATGAAACTTGTTTTTCGATCTCAAACTATTCTTCGTTAATCAATTCATTAATTTTATATTGTTCTGGTTAGACGTCATGGTCTGAGTATCTGATTAAGTAGTTTTAAAGGAATTTTATCTTATAAAGTAGTCTTTAAAGGAATTTTATCTTATAAAATAGTTTTTAACAGAATTGTCCTTTAATGGAAATCTTCAAATCTTATATTCTTTAACTTAGGGTCGTAGCAGCCATTCTTCTTGGTGGGACTTCAGCTCCCCAAAATTGTAAAAGTCTATTGTTTTAATAATTTAGATAACATAACACCTATTATTCTCACTGCTCAATGAACAATGCAGCCCCAATATTTTTTTACTGTTTCAAATAATCCATTTTCTTTCATTTCATACATAAGAAACAAGTGCATCGTGACTGTAAAAATATTTTCTTCACTATTTGTGTCAGATTAGAATGTGTCTGTTTGGAACATTCTAGACTTTATTGCTATTACCACATTTAGCTTGGTTCTAAAATTTGAACGATTTGAAAAAATGCATTTCTCTTGTATGAGAAACTAGAAAACCTGACTTAAAATGCAAGTTTCTTAATTTCGAGGTCTAACTGCGTTGTCAGCTGTTTCTTGAAGCAGCGAGCTGATAGATGCAACATTTTCAGACGACTTTCAAATGTTGAAATTAATTGAGACATTTCTCGTAAGATTTGCTTGTAAATTTGTGATATATTAAATAAATGAAAATGAAAATTTAATGAAAATAGCTTTAAAGTAAAATTTTTATTTTTATTGTACCCATCTTCTATATGATAGGTTGTCGACAACATTATCAACGTCACGAACAGTATATTGAGTGCAAGCGACAAAATTGTGCTAGATGCTCAAATCAAATACAAAAGTTCAGAATTGTAAGCATCCAAAATTTTCAACTTTTTTGTAATTTATTGGAATGATTGGGTGATTTAGACGACTGATTGGTTGACTGATTTATTTGTTTAGTTCATTAAGGTGAATGACTCAAATGGATGACTGATTGATGTTTTTATTTGATTGACTTAAGTGATCGATCGGTTGAAGCGATCGATTGATTGCTTAATGTGATTGATGTTATTGATTAACGTGATTCATTGATTGACTTTGACTGCATTTTCATAGGTTGTTAACAGCAGTTCAAAAGCTGGCTGATGAAATTCCACTAAACAACATTACGAATTCGTTTACTGTAGCTAAGCCAAACATTGCTCTTGGTGTTAAGATCGTAAGTTCAAGTACCAGTGGTGGTCTCATGATTCGTGGCTCACGTGCCACTCAAAGTGGACATTTGAATGTCGCATTGGTACTTTCACTACAAGAGCAATTAGAGATCAGTGATGTTGCAAGCATATACTTGCCAGCGTCGCTAATCTCATCAATTAATGGAACTTCGGTTAGGGTTACTTCGTTTTTATATGACAACTCAAAGTTGTTTGTTGCATCGTTGAACACATCAAAAGCCACTGTGATTGACAGCAAAGTCATGTCAACGTCAATCAAAGGTGCAACTATCAGAAATCTGAAAACTGAAGATGAGTTGAGAGGGTTCTTTCACCCATTGAGTAACAACTTGAGTGGAACTGCTTCGTGTGTTTACTGGAACATTAGTTCTTTAGGTTGGTAAATATTTTGTGATTTAAATGTTATTTTTAAGAGTGCAGTATATATGGCTGAATTGCAGTTCAGCATAATTAAGACACAGTTTAGACAAGCCCAGACACAATTTCTTTCCTTTTTTGATATTATAACTTATCAGTATATAAAATGAAAGACCAATATAAACCAACTTTACATGTAGAAAATCAGTTAAATATGTTGAAAATTTGCTAATTTATGACATGATTTTCTAATTTATAACATGAAAATTTGCTGAATGCATGAATTTCTTTATCGAATCACTGCACTTTGGGCTTGGTTAATATATTTTGGAACCAAACTGAAAATACAGTAATTTGATAGAGAAAGAGCCGGTATTCAGCTGGTCATATCTCAGTCATGCTCAACAGATTTAACTGATTTTCTATGCATAAAAGTTGGTTCATGGTGTTCTGTCAGACTATGTGTGGAGCAAGGTTGGAAAATCAAAAAAGTTTCTTGAACGACTTCACTTTGGTACTCTATTTAATAAAATTGAAGATAAAAAATTTCACAACTACATTGCAAAAGCTTTGAGGCAGCATCCCCAAAAAGTACAGACAAAAATCATAAATATTCTCTTGAAAAAGAAGTCCGTTAGCCTTCGTATAGGCGTCTGCATGCAAGCTTGAGTTCTTGTAAGTCGGAAGGAAGTCGCATAGCTTTTCTTGGTCTGAAGCAATCAGATTTATGTGCGAGTTTTACTGTATTTATTTAATGGTATTTAAATGTACATTATTTCTCTCGAATCATTTCTTTTGTACTGCTATGCAACAGAAGCAATGTTTGTAACAATATTGAAATTGACACACCAATTTCAAAGCGATTAGTCGTCAATAACAGAGCAAAATCTCTCAACTGGAAAATGTAAACATCTCCTCCGCAACTCTGCATGGCTTTACTTATTTGTGTTTTAAGTTGAGATGGCAATTCATTGTTTTCAGTGGATTCCAATTTCACTATTGTTTAAAATTTTAACTGAAGCTTTATCAACATTATTCATTAAGGTTGGGCAACCGACGGTTGCAGATATGTTGGTGATACAAATGGATTTCGACAATGTCGATGCAATCATTTGACGAATTTTGCTGTGCTAATGGATGTTGACGGAGGTACTATCACAGCAGCTGAAAAACTGGCGTTGAACGTCATAACATACATTGGTTGCGCAATTTCACTTCTGGCTATTGTGCTTACAGTTTCTACTTTTGTCATATTTCGGTAGGTAAAATTTCCAGGTTTGTGAATGTCAATTTTTAAACCATAGACAATTCCGCAAAAGATGGCATGATGGGTATTATGACCAAGATGTAATGCGCTTTATTATGACCAAGATGCATTGCGCTCGATTATGACCAAGATGCAGTGCATCCGATTATCGAATACCGAATAGAATTAGGTGCTGTTTTAGAAAGTGTTGCATCTTGGTAATAATACCCTTCGGCCATCTTTTGTAGGGAAGTGTCTGTCATAAATGAACTCAGAAGACTTTCTCAACAATACATTTTATGCAAGTTTACAGTAAAATTTAACTGTTGTTATTTTGAGAAAATTGTTTCTTTGTTGCAAGGCTCTACCTTATCTTATCTATCTTTCTATTGTAATGTTTATATTGTTCAACATTATTCTGTTTGCCATCTATATTTAGTGCACTATATATTCATTCAAATTATTTATAAATTTACATTCTCCCAGGAGAAAGATAAGTGACTAACGGGTTTTCTTGAGATAAATAACTGCAGTACTGAATTTCGGTAGCACCAAGGGACTAAGCGATGTTTAAGTTAAGACAAAGAGTACTCTCGCCTACTCCTCTCCGAGCTTAGACAAAACATAAAAGTTATGTGCACTGATAAAAACTTTGGTAACTTTTCGGTATCTTTTTTCTGTATCTTTTCGGTATTTCGAAAATCGAAACTGCACTCCATGTTCTCACTAGACGGACCATGTTACCATTTTAAATCACCTTTGTTCTTGAAATTATTGGGGTCCCCCCAGTCCCCCTATTCCGACAGTATTGTTGATTAAGGAAAATCAATATCCTAATGTCCAAACACGAGTCAAAAAGTGAAACTTAAGTAACTTATTTTGCAGAAAAACTCTTCTCAAATTCACTCCACCACGCATACATCTGTGTTTGTGTATTAGCATTGCTGGTTTGCTTTTATCACTTGTGTTTGGAATGCATGCATCAGACAAGGTCCAATGCCAAGCAAGTTCAATCATTGTACACTATTTCGTTCTATCTGCATTCTTCTGGATGGCATGTGAAGCTTTCTACTTTTATTTGAGTTTTATTAGAATATTTGACGCAAATCGACATCATATCTTACGAAGGATGATGGCTGTTTCTTGGGGTAAGTTGGGCTAGATTTAGATAATTTTGCGTGAACAAAATCTTCATTTTAGCATTACATTCTTTTAGATTGTTTTATAGAATGTGTTTTCAATGTGTTTTCACATGGTTTTATACGATATTCCTAATTTGTATGTTGTTTCCTAATTACAATTTGTTATTGTTAAATACTCCTCCGGAAAGGTAAATGATAAAAACATTAAATGACAATAAATGGCCGCATTGCTCCTTGGTTTTAAATGAGTTTATATCTGAAATACAGAGATATGACGTCTTTAATGTTAAATTCTTAAATGTTCAAAAATACAAACCTAAAAGATCTAGCTTTGTTTATAGCAACAGTTTTATCAACCACGGCTGGCCCCATGGGGTATAGGGGGTTTATCGGCTTGCTACTGGTCGGAGAATTCATAATTCTACTAGGTAAAGTTTTGTGACACCCCTACCGAAAGTTTCTGAGGCTGGCCATGTTGTCAACAAAGATTTTAGTTTATATACCATGTCTTACATTTTAATTGGCCGCTTCACAGTTGTCGTTTGCAAGCTCATTTAATGCTATCCACAACACAAGTTTTTGTTGATGGCATGATGCATTAATGCTAATATTTTCCAATGTAGGTGTTCCTATTATAATAGTTGCAATAACAGCGGGTGCCACGAAATTGGAACATTACACACAAAAAGTTGATGATTCTTGGAGGTACGTGAAGCTTTAAAAAATATTTTTTCTTATATTCTATGTACAACAGTATGTATAAATTAATACCGGGTGCCTTGAAAAAAATTATGGTTTGAAATCCGTGAGAACAAAAATCTCAAATTTCATACAAAATTATGTCCGAAGGGCAAACTTAGTGATTGAGATATCATCCCCCCGGGGGGGGGGGGGGCAGTACGCAGTACCACCTTATTTGGGTATTTTTTTAGTAAAAATTTTGAAAAAAAAAAAAAAGGTTAATAAAAAGATGTTAAAGGCAGCAAAATTACATTATAACATGCTCCATACTATTATGATTTTGTGTTTACATTTTCATTCCATTATATATTTGGGTTAGCTCAAGATTTCCTCGGACACGCTTAATAAACGATTAGGATGTTAACGCTAGGAACTATTCAGACTGCAGCCTGACTGAACAGAAATCTAAGGGACAGTGCAAAATATATTTTATAACAGGGCCGGTGCAGATCAAAAAATTAATTTAAAAAATGAAAGCCCCGTTGTCATAAAATGCTAAAAATTTAGTTTTCCCCATCAACAATGTTTAAAACAATGTGTATAGACAAACTTCATTTGGTACAAAGCGACTGACTAAATTTACTATTATGTTGCAAATTTATAAATTTGATACCATAGATATTACTTACCTTAAAGACTACATCAATCATTTTTGAAGAAATTCAAGGAAATTTCATGTACTTGAATTCCAAATTTTCTGTTAAATCGATAAAAAAAATGCGGGGAAAAGTCGATGCCCCGTCAAGACTGGGGCCAGAAAATATAATTGAACACTACAAAAAAGTGCCTTCCCTGTTGCATTCTCCACTGACCTCGTTGTAAAAAATTAATTTTGCCCTGTCCCTAAGGTCCGAATATTTTCCAGCATGGATAGTTTATTATTCGTTAAAAAATACAGTTGAACTTACTTTTGTTTGGTGCTTCAAATGTTGCCCCTGCTTAGTGTATTTAATGTGAATCACATTTTCGTTTTAGATGCATGATCAGAGGGGTTCCGTTTTACGTCGCGTACCTTACTCCTATCCTCATAATCGTTACTGGCAATTTCGTAGTTATGCTCATCAGTTTCAAGACAATATTTGCTCAAGACAGAAGTAACAATAAACAAATTGAGATGAAAAGAAAGTTGCGAATTGCCTGTGCATGCTCAGTTCTCATGGGAGCAACATGGGTGCTTGGAGTATTTGGTATTGGCACGCTGAAATTTACGTTTCAGCTGCTGTTCACAATTTTCAATTCCCTGCAAGGGTTTTTTATATTTATATTTTACTGTGCGCTGAATAAAGACGCTGTTAAAGAATGGAAACGAGTGTTGTGTCGTGCTTCAAAGAGTACAGTGACGTCTCAAAGTGATAGCAACTTACAGCCAAGGAAGAAGAAAGATCTGTCTCAAACCGAATTAACCACATTTAGTTCCTCACAGGACAAATCACGAAAGAGAGAGCTGGTAAATGTGCAACAAAATGCGCCTTCTGGTGTGTTAGTCATAGAACAAAATGAAGGACTGAAAGATTTTGCCAGTACCTATGATGTCGGTGAAGGTATTAATGCGATTAAATTGAATATTGACCCCGAGATCGGCAATGACAACGAAGGAAATGACAGCCTAAATATATCTTATCACATTAGTTTTGATGCGCCATCGGAGCAAGGTAAAGGTATAAGTATTGAAATGGGTGTCCTAAACGAGGCAGGAGATTCACGGGAGGATGACGTCATAAGTGCGTCAGATTTAGTCTTTGAAAGTGGCCAACAGGCTATGAAAAGAAGTTTTGATAACACTTCTGAATTTTTCGTTGGAGAGGTAATTACACCAGTTGAAACACATAGCTTGAAAGAAGAGAAATCTGATTTAAATTCTAATCATGAAGGTGCAAGCATCAACAGTGATGTTATTGGTGTATCGAATGCAGCTTTTGAGAATGCCGAAGATGTCACAGAGGATAGTACAAGTAGTGATAATTTAGAATCTTCTATTGGAGAAACCATTTTGCCAGCAGAAATGAGCAGTTCAAGTGGAGGGGGATCTGACGAACATCATAGTTCAGATTTAGGCCAGAAAAGTGAAAATATTGCAAGTGAACAAGATGACGTTGAAGGCGTTTTCCAGGGAAAATATGATGAGGAAAGTCCCGAAACAGTTAAGGAGAAAAGACTCTCTGGATTTAAAGCCAAGATTTATCGTGGGAATTGGAGCTTTTCTTCTTAGGTTTATTCTGAGTCTTTGTTACTATATAAAGATATATTGTATTAGCATATGTACAAACGCTCCACTTTAATTTTAATAAAGTAGAATGTTGTGAATCCTTGCTCTATTAAGAAACTAAACGGTTCAGTTTATCTAAATTCGTACCAGTTTTTTCACCAAGGTTTTTCGCCAAAGCGTCAATTTACAATGCAACTAAAATGTTTTCTAATTTAAAATATTTCTTCTCCAAGAAAGCTAAATTTCTTAGAAACAGAGCTTGATTTTTTGAATGTTTTTAAAGTGGAAATCTCTTAATTTTAGTTTATTAATAGCCAGGAGTTATTGAATGTAATCATTGATCTAAAGAAAAAAGAGAGAGACTTAAAACAGCTCTAGAATTTATGAGATTACATGGTAAATTTTTTTACTGAGTGCTGTTTGATAAGAAATTATATGGACGTTTAGATCCAGAACGAGTACGACCACGTGGTTGGAAATGCACTCCAAAAGTCGAAAAAGTAGCTTTTTTTACAAACCTCGTGTTTTATTTTCGCAATGTCAAAGATTCTTCATAGATCAGGCCTTCTCGATGTTGCTGTAATTAAGCCAATTTCCTCTTCTTCTCTCAGTCTTCAGCTGGTTTTCCCAGAATACGATGAAAAATAGTCAATTTCACATTGCATATTTGAAAAGCACAACATTCTAATCATGGTCGATCGCAACAACATTTTTCACAACTTTAGTCTTTAAATTTTAAATTTAATTGTTTTCCGTGTGGTACTCATGCAGACTCGTACTCTTTCTCGTTCTTGATCTAAATCTTACCTAAAAATATACATAATAATTATCTAAATGTATACATAATGATTATCACACCATTGTCATTTAATGCAATCAATAGTGAATTTCATTTCAGCTTTGGGGAACCATTCACGAGACGAGGGCATTAGCATTTTGTTTTTCATTTTCCAGCTGGTTCGTTTTTATTTTGCAAATAAATATCCAATTTGCTACCCTTGGTACCAGAGACTAGACTTACTACAATCGTCATAGTTATGCAAGGTGGCCCAAGGTTAACTACGACTCATAAAATTTGAAGATTTCTGGACTTGGATTTTCCGCCTCGAAATCATAATTCGAAATTCGAACAATGGCAAATTTGAACTTAACAAAAGAACTCTTAAAGCCTCCTTTCAATGATCCCCAAAAGTTGGGACTTCACGAATCTGCGATCGTGTGAGGAAAATTCTGGGATACAGTAAACACACGCGTATTTGTTTAGGTAGCTTTAACAATAGCTTGGGGAGGTTTAA
Source organism: Phacellophora camtschatica (assembly GCA_036873815.1). NCBI lineage: Eukaryota > Metazoa > Cnidaria > Scyphozoa > Semaeostomeae > Ulmaridae > Phacellophora > Phacellophora camtschatica. The sequence continues at coordinate 4,576 of JAYJMH010012591.1, read as the reverse complement.
TTCAAAAGATAGGAATCCCTTGAAGAAGATTCAGAATTTTGCTTAATAAAATGTATAAAAAAGCTCGATGGGATCAGTAATACTTTCTATGAGTAACACAGATTTTTAAAATTAATTTTGATGATCTACAAATAGGAACTTATTTCAAATTTTAGGCTGAATGCGTTCTAATAAGTTGGGTTTGTTAGTAGGCTATATCATAGTCAATAGAAAATATTGACTATGGCTATATCAAATACACAATTTTTCTTTGCTTCTCGTGGCAGTTTTTGAACCAAAGTACTTGGGACAAAAAATTTATCTTGGGACTTTTCTATAGACTTGATATTTTTTAGATTGCATGGGCGCTTGGATATGCATGGGTGCCTGGAAACAAATCAAAGTCCTATTTCTCATGCAGAAAAAAGAAATTTGTACTTTGTAAGTCATTCACATCATGGCAACCTAAAGCTGACTGTTTGTTTCCAGAAGTGCCGCCTGGATTCTTTACTGGAGGGGAAAACCGCCACTTTTGCCCCCTGAATTTCCGGTACTTCTGGCTATTTCGTGTTATTGTCTTTATTTCAACGTATTGTCAATATGTTTACTTAAAGTATTTAGAATTTAGAATGAATTTAAAATAGTGGTGTCATTGTCAAGCATGATGATTTTTCAGTAAATAAATGGAAAAATGAGTATTCTTTTTTTGCTGTTTATTCCCGGTGACCACAGGCTTTTGTTTAATTTTTTTTGTTTCTTGTCATCCGCATATTATTGTGTCCTAAAAATGCATGAGTGATAAAGAAACCAAAAAAAATAGAAAACACACAAAATTAAAAACACATTGCGATTCCTAAAGCCCATTGTGCGGACAAGTTGTGATCATAAGTTGTGACTCCCTGTGTCTTTCATTTTCATGAAAAATTGGCCTAAGAAGGCCTAATTGTATAAAACTCTAAAAGACAGGTGATATGTTTTGCTCAATAAAAATACATTTTAGCAAGTCATTGTATGATGAACAGAAAAGAAATTGTAAATCCTGACAAAAGCATTGAGTCAACTGACAGTAGTTTAAGTTTATCTGTTGCCAGAAAACGATGGAATTTGCTGGCAAAACATTTGATAAAACAGAAGAATAAAAACGATGAGGGACACCATCGGAGAGGTTGCTGTGATGATGTATCTGTTCGAAGATTTAGTGGTTTTAAGTTTTTTGAATTAAAGAAGAGAACTGCAGATAAATGTGGAATGTGGTATATTTTAAAATGGAAAGAAAACGATTTTCTTGGTGATGATAACGATGTAAACATTAGGTAAAAACATTTTAATGAGGAGAGTCTGATTGATGTCCATCACAGTCGGTCACAGGCTAGCAAAAACAAAACAAAGACAATAACAAAACAAATAGAAAAGTCACATGCTTTGCCAGATTTTCCGTATGATGAATTTTGCCAGATTTCATTTAGTAAAAAAATAATTGCCCTATTTCTGAAGACAGACTGAAATGGGGCATGAATTGTGTTATAAATTTAAGGAAGCAAGTGTGGATAGAGATGACTGGCTGGGGTGGAATGTCTACCTCACTTTTGTTGTTTAAATTAGATTGCTGTTTATTCTCAACCAAAGGGTGTGTTCTTTATTAAAGGGTGTGGTCTTCTAAAACATGAATACCGTAGCCTATGTTTCGAAGAAAAGAATCCAAGAGTTTAAAAGAACTCTGAGAAGGAGGAGAGCAGGGATCAAGTTGCCCCAGGGCCTCTGTCTATGTCTAAGGGGCCTCATAAACTTTTACATAATTGCGACTAAGAAATGGCAGCAGATATCTTAAGTTGGAGTTATTGAAAGTTCTCTGAAATTCATTTTCAGCCAATCTGAATGGTGTGATCACAAAACATTTTGTTGGGGGAGTACCCCACAGCTCTTGTAATTGGCTTGAATTAATTATGGGACTTTGCCCCAGGTCATCAAAACATTTTTGCCTTCCCTGGAACCAGTACAAATTATTTATTTCAGGTTCCTCTCAAATTCATCTCTTTGAGGACCACCCTCTACATATTTGGGCTCTACACCAATAAATTTATTGACTGTATAGTTATAATAATACTTATTATTCATATCTATTGTTTGTTTATAGGCTTCTTTATGAAAAAACGAATCCAGAAACTCTTATTGGATTTAACAACACTGGGAATATTTGTGAGTTTCATTTCATTTTCCATTTCAATCAATTTTTAGGAAGGTGAGCCTTCAATCTAATGATTGGTTTTCAAAGGGCCCTCCATCTAAAATTACAATTATATTACTAATAACTTAAATATTAAAAACCTAATTTACAATTTAAAGATTTTTAAAAAACCTAAATTATGTATACAAAATAATAGTATACATATAAGATTAGATGAAAACTATTTATTTATAAATTGTTTAAAACTATTTAGAAGGGAGCATGCTTTGACTCAGCTGTAAGGCTATTCCACAGTTTAGCTCCTCTAAAGGCTCTTTGGGTAGATATCTGGCTGACTAGGCTAAAAAACAATAACAAGATAGCAGACCAGCCAACTAAAAAGCACTCTGGGGGCAGCTGTCCCCTTGCCCCCCATAGGCTCTGCTCCTGGTCATTATTGCAATTCAATCTGCAAAAGAATGATTCCTTCTTCACATATATCATATATATAATGTTATAATATGAAAATACCAGCAGCCTCTTGGGATTTTAGCATCTTTGTGTACTTAATGAAAATATCCAATGTTTCTTTTCTTAGGTATTTGGCCTGCTGAGGAAATCTTAGCTTATTACTGTTTGAAGCATAAAGAAGTGTTCAGGTAATGGAAATTGAGAATCAGTTCCAAAATTCAATATAATGATTTATAACAGATTAGAAAAATTGACTGATACATGCTGCACAATATATCTCCAATCAAATATAAATTTTAAAAGTTAATTAATTAATTAATCAAAAATTAAGAATTGTTAATAATGTATATGTATGAACAACTACCGAAACGACTACTATTGGAAGCAAACCCGATGCCTGGAGTTGACAGAACTGTATGAAGAATGTCTAAATGAACAACCTTCATATGTACACCAAAGAATTTTGTGAAGACAAACCACACACAATGTCAGCAAAGGAACAAGAAATTTATGCAAACCTTTCACAACAAAAATTAAAAGCCAAAATTGAAATCCTCAACACTCGAAGAAATACAAGTAAGAGCAAAATTGACCAAATTGATTTAGATGTTGACAAATTCTTTATTGAAAGAGAAGAAAATCAAGAAATAATTCGCGAATTAGGACAAATGTGGCAGCAAAATACAAGATTTGACGAAAACAAGACAAATCAAAAATGGCTAAAAATGATCCAAGATGAGAAAAAAATTATTAAGAAAAACAAACCAACCAAAAATCAAAGACGACACCAACATCATCAAAATCAACAACAAGCACGTGGAAAACCCCCAAAAGCCAACGCCAACCCTTAGCTTTCCCCAAACCCGACCGTACCACGAGACAACGCGAAGATTTTTATCAAAGTCACATAGCATCCTTGTCACAACAACGAAGCTAAATACCTCAAAGAAACCTCAACGACAACACATCAAAAAACTACCACAGCCCAAAACTGTCCCGACCACCACCACTTTTTCCGCTAAACTCATCAACCTTTCATCCTTCTTCTTGGCACAGAGACATGTTTCGCTATTAACAAAAGGACCTAAATTCACCCAATTTTCCCCTTCCCCTTTTCAAAGTGACATCAAGGAATTCTCAAGAAAAGTAAAAAGACGAGAGGTTTTTGCTGATAAAGAAAACGAAGACGTATCTATACACCAAAATAAATCAAATAGACAAATTTTTACAAACAATCAGGAAATTAACACAATTTGTCAATTCATCGAACTATTACAACCAGAGAAAAAAATAACCTCACAGGAGAAAAAAGAACCGCATTGCAAGAAATCCAAAACAGAAATGACATCATCATTAAAAGAGCTGACAAAGGAGGAAATTTTGTAATAATGGAGAAAGATTTTTACCAAGAAAAACTGATTTTACATTGAATAATAACGGTTATCAAAAAGTATCTTTAGAACAAGACAAAACTGTCATCAAAAACCTTAAATTATTAATAACAAAACATAAGGAAAAATTAACAAAGAAAGAGCAAGATTTTATCACCAATTTTCCTTGGAAAAGCAGTAATTTTTATGTGCTCCCAAAGATTCACAAATCCAAAGGAATCATTGACACAATATCAAAATCAAATGACAAATACATTGAAATGCCACCACCTCAAGATTTGAAAGGAAGACCGATTGTCGCAGGTCCGGTATCACCAACTCAACGATTAAGCGAATTCATTTACACCCTCTTAAAACCAATTGTTTTAACATTATCAACATTTGTAAAAGATGACTGGGATTTTATCAGAAAACTACCTAACGAACTCGAAACTCCATGCAAACTCTATTCATATGACTTCATAAGTCTGTATTCAAGTATACCCCCACAACCTTGGTTTAGAAGCAATAAATATTTGGATAGAAAAGACATCAAATCTCATAACAAAACGGTTTTCAAAATCTTTCATAC
>JAYJMH010012580.1:0-22626 GCA_036873815.1 Phacellophora camtschatica | reverse complement strand
AATAGTAAATAGTAAATAGTAAATAGTAAATGGTTAATGGTAAATGGTGAATGGTGAATGGTGAATGGTGAATGGTGAATGGTAAATGGTAAATAGTAAATAGTAAATAGTAAATGGTAAATGGTAAATGGTAAATAGTAAATAGTAAATAGTAAATAGTAAATAGTAAATAGTAAATAGTAAATGGTAAATGGTAAATGGTAAATGGTGAATAGTAAATAGTGAATGGTAAATGGTGAATGGTAAATAGTAAATAGTAAATGGTAAATGGTAAATGGTAAATGGTAAATAGTAAATAGTAAATAGTAAATAGTAAATAGTAAATCGTGAATGGTGAATGGTGAATAGTGAATAGTGAATGGTGAATGGTGAATGGTGAATGGTAAATGGTAAATAGTAAATCGTAAATCGTAAATAGTAAATAGTAAATCGTAAATCGTGAATGGTGAATGGTGAATGGTGAATGGTAAATAGTGAATGGTAAATGGTGAATGGTGAATGGTAAATAGTAAATAGTAAATAGTAAATAGTAAATAGTAAATCGTAAATCGTAAATAGTAAATAGTAAATCGTAAATGGTGAATGGTAAATGGTAAAATGGTAAAATAGTAAGTAACATATTATGATACCTCTGTTTCCGAAAGAACTGTCTGTAAAAGTTTCTCAGTGGATTCTGCTAGCCTGCTGAACACTTCGTGGCCCTCTTGCAACACAGGATATCCCTTATTTCCTGCTTCCATTGGTGATGACCGCGTCATAGTTGTAACTGCGCTGGCACTGGGCGTGTCTGTCTTCAGAATTCTTATCTTCGGTGGATCAGGTTTAACAATAACAGATTTCACTGGTTTTGCTTCTGGTTTTACAGGCTCTACCGGTTTTGGTCTTTGCTGAATTTTAATTGGTTCTTTCATTTTTTCTTCTTTTATTTTCTCCCCCTTTTCCTTTTTTCCTTTTTGATTTTCAGCTTTCACTCGGCCGTCTTTCTCGAATATCTTTGCAACCTCTATTGGAATCACAGCTTCACTTTTCTTCGAATCTTTGTTTTTCTTCTTCTTTTTAGACGACTTTTTTGCTTGGTCAGCATTTTGCAGGACTGCTTCCATGGTAATTGTGTCTCGAACCAATGATGGGGCATCTCTTCCTATGTTCCCTTAAGATACAAGCAAACTCGGTTTAAAATTAAAACTTCTTTATCAATATGTTTATGATAAAAACCGTCAACTCTACTAAACTAAATTTCTACCATCAATTACTACCAATTTCCTGTTTTATTTTCCTAAAATTCGCTTCGTTTTGTATGCACTGCTGATGACAACACAGTAGAAACCTGCATAAAAGAACCTATACTTTTGGTTACCAGTCTGGCAAAGGATCTTAAATGACACCCTTAAAAACAAAGCTGGGAGATAGAGGAAGGGTAAGTTAACTGAATAACTTCAAAATTTGACACTTACAAATTCTTCCAAAACCATTTATGAATTCTCCCATCAACTTTCTTTCGTTCATAGTTGATTTTGTGAAAAAATTCTACAAAATTTCAGCTTGAAGGTTATTAAATTTTTAGGTTCTTTTATACGGCTTTCTACAACCATAAATAACTGCCATTATCAGTGCAGAAAGAAGCGGAACCTTTTTATGTTAAAAATGGAATGATGCATTGTGTCGTGTTTCCCCACATCACAAGGCTATATCACCCACTTTCACATTAACACAGTTAAACCAGCTTTAACTAAGGCAGATTAAATTTCTGCCAAATCAAATGTATTCGAGCCGTTGGATTAACCAGTTAGAATGTAGCATTCGATAACCTGGATTAGTTCAAGCTGATTTGAATGGGGGTATTACTTTATCCAATGAGCTTCCCCCATTTGATAAAATACATGTACATATGCACATAACAAGTCAATTTCAATACAAGAGAAACAAACATGAAAATGTGTGACTTACGAAAAATAAACAGTGAAGTGAAAATGCAATATGTGAAAAATATAAATGCAAGACTATACCTGCGCGGTTCACAACATTGACAGTATTTGTATTGCTGTGATTGACAGGCAACGGATCAGTCAGACTGATGTCATCAAGATCATTCATGCGTGAAATCGTGCAGCCACGACTGTTCCTTCTCGGCAACGAAACTGGGGCCACCACCTCCGTCGGGGATGGGACACATTTCATCTGCGGCTTGACTTTCGCTGTTGGCTTTTGGCTCTTTTGTGCAGTTACCTTTGCGAAAGCAGTCACTTGCTTGATGGCAGACTTAGGGTCTAGTATCAGACATGAAAACTGTTCAGCAAAAAACGTCACAGCAATACAAAAATAACAAAATAACATCATAACAATAGTACATTAAAATTGCTTAACCCTTTCCCCGTTTGGTGCCCTTTCCCTAGTTCCACACCCTTGCTTGGTTAAGTAATAAAATGTATCAAAACGAACACAAAACAAAGATTGCGGTTTCAAACATGACAAGGAGATTTGGAATACATTTCAACACCTTTCAATGTAGTCAAGCAAATAATGATAAACGAAATCATAAAGGTTTGCTGTCTTTATTTGTTTTAATTTGATATAGTGCATTCAGAGAGTGAAATCTATTCTTTCAAATCGCACTTCGCATTTGCATATATATTTGAAAACACAATCTTTTATTTTACAAAAATCTCCGCTGTTGATTCAGGAGGCAAATAAAGATTTTCAGATATTTGAATTTCAAAGAATGTTCATCGTTTGAGTCGAGCTAAGTTTCATGTGCTACCATTTGCAAATAGAATTTGCCAGTAAATTATGAATAAATTTAAACGTGAAAGGGTGCAAAAAGCTGCTGCATTTTTAAACTGTTCTTCGATGTATTCATCAAACATACTAAAGTAAATAAAAGAAAGTAACTATGCCGGCCGGCCACACACAAAGCCGACTCAAAGGCTCTCCTTTCCGTAGATACTATATTTTCAGATAAGGGAGGGTGCTGCTACTCCTATCCCTGGTCAGTTTTGACACCTCCCCCCCATTGTTAAACAGTAGTACTCATTAACCAAAATCTGAGATTGGATTGGGCAGCTGATTACATTTAGTTACATGAATAATTTTGTGAAAATTCATTTTTATTTCAACTCATTAAGAATACACACAAGTAGCCATTCATTCTAAAATATAATTTTCACAGGATCTTCCAATAAAAGTTAAATGTCGCCCATAAATTAACGATAACCTTACAGTTGACGACAAATACATTTCCACTGATTTTTCTGGGTCCTCTAACATTCCATCTTCAACAATTTTATGAATAATTATTTACCAAGTAGTAGTAAAACGTTGCAAACTTACCACTAGCTTGATTAAAAGCATCCCCCTTCAGTGGCCGTGCCATAGGATGCGCAGCAGCAGCAGCAGCATGCGAAATGCTGTTGTCTTGTGGAATATGTGTCTGTGCCCTACCAACAACGGCATTCCATGGTGTTACTGGATGAGTGACAGGCTCAGTGACAGGGGAACTAGAGGTCGATGGTTTCACGTTGGCCGTCTATGTTATGAAAAGAAAACAGGAATACATCAATATAAATAGGATGACTTTGTGTGCTGTGGAATACAGTAAAAACGCGTGTAAAAATCTACAATATAGCGACCTTAATGCTAAAATTTTGTTTTAATTTTGACAAAATTAACTAAAAAAGAATAAAAATTGATGGGAGAATTTGTAAATCTTGCAAGTGTTAAAATTGTGAAGTTGTTTAGTTAATTCAGCCTTCCTCTTTCTCCACCAGTAATGTTTTTTAAAGGTTCAAAACTCAAATTCTTCTGTGCTGGGAATTTCTCAAAAAATGGCTTGAAAAGAGAAATCATTACTTGTGTTTGAAATAACTTCAATAAAATGAACTGCACGGTCCGTTTTTGAAGCTTTTCCAAAAAGTATTTTGGTAGGTAGATTAATTTAAATGCTTTGGCTTCTGTCTGTTCATTGGGATTCTTCCGTGTGAGCAAGGAACAAAAGAGTAGTCTCTTCAACACAGGGGTAAATATTCTTGCATTTAAGTCGGGAAAAACCCCGAGAAAACGTTTTTTAGATGGCGAGAAAAAATTTCCAAATGAGTGAAATTAAATATGAAAGCAGCAATTCAAAAGGCTATATAAATACATGCTAAAAATGAAATGTCAATGTGGAATTTTGTGGAAGTTTCTTTAGCCAGAAGGCGTGAGAATAAATGCTTCAAAGCACAATTTCAAAATCCAGGGAAAATAGTTATCCCTCTTTCGACCACAATGTTTTTCGCGATATGAAAGAGTTTCAGTGAACAAATAGGAAGAACCAAGACACTTCTGATTCAAAACTGAGACAAACCTGGTTTGGAAACCCCAACTGCGGTGATAAACCTGGTAATGTAGGCTTTTGTGGCTCACCTGGAAAGAAACAAGGCATGGTAATAATCATGATTCAAGAAATCGTCATTCATTCGTTTATGCATTCATTTACTGGAGTAAAGACAATATACTGTCAAAAATACCACCACCTATCAATCAATATAATCGAATCATTTTCCGTTGTGTTTGTTTCAACAAATTTATTATCCAAAGGCAATTTCAAACGTAGACTTCCTATAACGTAAAAATACATTGTTTTCAATTTTTTATTGATGTAACGTTTACAATAAGATTTACGTTTCTTTCAATAGTTTTCCCATTGACAATATCAACAAGCGTAGATAATTAAAATTTAACAATATTAATCTGAAAATGAAAGAATAATTTTGCAGTAAAATATATTCATATTTTCGTTGTTATATTCAACATTATCCATACCAAAGAAGGAAATTCAGTTTTTTCAATGGGAAATATCTTCCCTGGAAGGGTGAATGTCCACCTATAGTTCGATGCGAAAGGACTGGGTTCAAAGGAGAAACAAAAGGCGGGAAAGTGATTCGCAAATGACGTGAGCGCTTCGTACAGCCTTTCAAGTCCTAAGTAAAGTCATTGAAATGGATTTAGATACCCTTTTTGAAATTTAATTCTTTGTTTATTTTCACCACCTGTTTAAAAAGCTATGGAGTTTATTTGCATCAATCTGCAATCAGGTAGGGATAAACACAGGGTGAATATTTACATGTATTTTCCGGTGTCTGAGTTAGTATTGTGCTCTTGTATTGTTAGAGAATCGGTGGGATTTATCAAGCAGTGGAATATCTCAGGCACTTGCAGTTTTGAGCAACCAAAAACACCACACAAACACTGATAACCGTTCAAAATGAAAAAAAGGAATGATCTAGGAAGGTTCACAAAGAGTAAATTCTGATTTTAAGGTGTTTGTGATGGTGTTTTGGTTGTTCAAAACTGCAAGTGCCTGAGATATCCCGCTGCCTGATAAATCCCGCCAGTACCCTATGCTAAATTTTTCTTTCGTTAAACCTTTAAACTTCTTATTTAACGGCCCAAGCTAGATAAGCTTCCTTTTACTGTGCACTACCAAGCCGGACTGGCACACCTCAAAGCAAGCAGAAGAAAGAATGGTGGCATGCGTTGTTTGTTCCGATCCCGCACAGGTGAAACCCATCAAAATTTCTCACGGATCTCAACTAAACCGGCCAACTTTCATGTAAATGCAAAGAAGAATTATCAAAGAAATATATGCTTTGATCAGCTATCGCCTCCAAATATACACGTTATAACATAAAAACTTCAAAGAGCGCTAAAAGTAAAAACACCTTGTTTTCAAAAGGTTATCACTTTTTATTGATGTAAAGTAAAGTGTTACGTAAGATTTACATTCTATTCAAAAGGTTATGGTTTCACTATTGATGTGAAGAGTATGAAGAATAAAGAATGAAAGTGTAGTCCGTGAAGGCCTGTGTTCGCCACCTTACATTTTGCTATTTTCTCTTTCCATTCAGGCAGTGATGACTTGCAGAGGTGTAAAGTAAAATGCAGAAGTGTATAATTCTTTCTTTTTGCTATTCTTTTCGAATAATTTTACCGTTAAGTAGAACTTTCCCTACTTCCCTAGTAAAAATAATTCCTATTACATTTGCTATGTATGTATGTAAACCTTCCTGGGAAGAACAAATTAATGAAAGCTATTAAAGTTTTTCGACCTATCAATAGAAACATTTCTTTAAAAGGTTAACACAAAAACATTCAGACAATTAGCTCGCTGACATAATGGGGCGTTTCTTCAACAACATGATCTTATCACCCCCTGAAATAATCGAAACTCCCATACAAATCACTCGGTGAGTGAGCATCACTAGGGAGTTTACACATAAAATTTAAAAGCAACTTTGCTTGACGCTCAGAAAACTTTCTAAACTTTTTGTTGTATGCTAACATATTTACCTCGTTATTTCATCAATTTGCGTTGTTCTCTATTAAGTCATATAGCATCTTCAGAAGGAAATGAATTAAAATCAAAATCGTACCTTGAGACGTCTTTGGCCATAAAGAATTTGAGTCGTCTATCTGTAACACTGGACTAACAAAACCAGGTGGCGGCCTTTTTCCTATAAATGAGAATTTCCTACATGAAGTTATTTCAAAATTTGTTTCATTTCACAAAATTTCAAAAGCGATTCTTGGCCTTCTGACCTTTATCACTAAGTTCCTTGCAGTTCCTTGCTAAAACAGCCAATTGCAGCCTACCAATTGGAGAAAAACATAACTTCATAAATACCTGCAAAACTGATGTTAACATTTGGCAAAAGTGCTCTAAGTCCGTCCTGCCAGGCCATCACATCTGGTTCTTTGGAATGCAATGAACTCTAAAATCAAAATAATTTCAATTAGCCTGAATTCATAAAATCTATACCTTGGGTGTATATTATTGGTGCCAATTCAGTTTTCGGTAGGCTTGGTAGAGTTTGAAGTCGTATCTTATTCGACCAATATTCTGAAAACGGTAGACTTGGCAAATTCGGAAGACCTTTGAATCTTCTGGCCCAAAAGCCAAATTTGTCGTTTTCATTACCGAACCATCGTGTAATGGTTTCGTCTTTTGTTTCTCATTCTCGAATTTTACTAATCTTTACTAAGCCAATCTTGCTGACGCACCAAATCGAATTTCGAAATTTGAATTCGAATTTCATTGGAGCTGACTCTGATTCTGACAATCTGCCGATTTCGGAATTCTTATTTTATTCATCCAATGCTTCCTGTTTTTGGAATCCGGTAGGTTTGGAAGGATCAATAAAACACACCCTTTACTTGGTTTTCAAGTTTCATGCAAAGATTTACTGGAGCTAAAAGAAAATCATAAATTCATAAACACCATTAACTAGAGTTTACACGTACAGTTAGGAAAAGTTTCCTCGCGCTATATTTTATCTGGGAGTATCTAACTTAGTTTTCAAGTTTCATGCAAAGATTTATTGGAGCTACAAGAAAATCCTAAATTCATAAACACCATTAACAAGGTTTACACGTACAGTTAGGAAAAGTTTCCTCGCGCTATATTTTATGTGGGAGTAGTTTCACGGGTCAAAGAAAACAATGCTTAATTTATCAGGTCCGTCTTATGTCTAACAAAATACCTATCCAAAATGATGAAAATGGTGTTCGGAAAAAACGTTTTACATTATAAATTTAAATTCAATTCAATTTATGTAGAAATGGAAAAATTCAAAATCCAAAATCTAAAATAACTTTAACATTTGAAGTCAAATGTTTCATAACCAAGATGTAAATCAACAAACACTACATATTATTGTTATGTTAATATTGTTGTTATAATTGGCATACCTGCTGAGACGATCCTTGATTTTGAAATTGATTTGTTGGTGAAAAAGTTGAGTATGTTGTGTCCTGGGAAAATGGTTTGTCGACAGGGCTTTGGTTTGGTGTTTTGTTGAAGTAATTTCCAAAAAATGAATTTGATTGTGAACCTAGAAACATTAATTAACTCAATTTATTGTATGATGAGATAAACTTTAAAAGAATGAAATAATTTAAAAACTTTGAATAGTCCGTGGTAGATATCAAATCTTTTTTGGAATCGTGACAAAGAAACTGGGATTTCACATCAATTATGCATAATTGATGAGCATAAACTTCAGACTAATTTAGAACAAAAAAGTTCCAGAAACAAAATTCAATTAAAAAGCCGAAATACATTTTCAAAAACAAAAAAAGTAATCCACATTTTCTAGATAAAAGGCACATTCAGTAAGTGACCCAAAATAAGCAATCTGATTGGTTTTCTCAAAACCTCAGACAAAACCTCAGACAAGATGAGCTGCAAAAATGCAGTGCGTTGGAAACACATTAAAAAATCCTGGTTAGTACATTTGAATAGGTTGGATAAAAGTTCATTTGACTTCACTAGGCTAGAGACAATATGTAAACAGTTTGTAATCTCAAAAACGTTACTGAAAATTGAAGAAGCGAATGACGTGTGATTGCAGTTTGAAACGTGCTTGAGCCTACTAAAACTAGCACATGTCAATCCAAGTATTGCTTCAAAAACTATTTGCTAAACATGACATTTAACCTTTACCTACTGTTTATTTGGGAAAACAGCCTAGTAATACAATAAATTGCCATTAATACAGCAATACAATAAAAAACACACTTTTAAGAACCTCCAGGCTGATTTTTTAGAGAGAACAATAGATAAAACAATAGCCTATTGTTTACGAAACAATGCCCTGGATGAAAAATCTGGTTTCTCATATGCAGGTTTTTCCTGTACAGTAATACAATTCTCTGTGATGTCACAAAATGTCCTACTTTTGCTCTTTGGATGTTGACCTAAGTTTAGCCAACGAATTAAAGCATTGGATTTGGTTGTCACGTGGACTTTGTCACCCACGTACTTTTTATCTCGAAAAGGTGCATTCACTCTATAGGTTTTAATCAATAGCTTTCTTAATATCAGGAGTCCCAAAAACAAGGGACATCTTCTGATGAAGGTCACTGCCCTATACATTTAGTGTTAGCATTTTCTGGCAAACATTGTATTCTAATGTATTGAACTAGTTATTTGATTGCTGTATTTATACATCGCCACACACTGCATTGCTAATTCAATCCTCCTAAAAGGAACTTACATGAAGTTATTATTCGATACAATTTAAAACATAATTTTAGCAACGTTTGAAGAATATTTGTCAACGTGTAATTAGTCAGCACCACAGAATACTGCAAGATCATTAATCTAATAAATAAAACTTAATTTATTTATACCGTACCTGGTGATGTATCACCAAACAATGAATATTGATGTTGAACATTTTTATTTGTCTGTGGAAACACGTTGTCTGACGTTTGCGAATTTTCAGGCCAAGTTTGCTGTTCTACGGTTGAATCTGGTTCCTGTGTGGTACTATTGGTGCTACATGTCTTTGCTTCAGTAGCTAACAGATCAGCTAAGCCTTTGTTGCATTCATCAAATGGATCAAAACCTGAATGTAAATTCAGAACAATTTAAAAAAATATCAAGTTGTATTAGCTTAAACCTTCCACACCCTGGACTTATTTCCAATAACAAATAAATCATATGGAAGTTTTTATCTTGCAGGGGGTAGCAACTAAATTTAAGAGACAAATTTATACTGAGCAAAATATCAAAATTACTCTTCTCAAATTTGCGTGTGCATTCCCCTGCTTAATTTTACTTATCAAGTGATTTACCTTGGAGTTCTGATTACTTTCAGAGGGTAACGCGTTTAAAAACCGTACCTAATTCATCATCATTAATGACGTGTAAATTTTTTAATCCAAGATCACTCATCGGCCAAAACGATGACATATAAGACGAATCATTTCTATCTTCTGTAATCCCTGGTGGTATCTGGCTCACTGGCTTTGTCTCTTCAGATGTGGCCCAACCTTAAAGAAAAAGATAAATAATGCTAGAAGAAAAGAACTAAATACCGTTTAGGCAGTAGAATGCCTTATTGCATCCATCCACCCTTCATCTTAAGCTAACGAAATAGTATCCATCGACGCTACATTTATTAAAGCATTATTTTTCTTTGAACAACTTATAAAATATACAGATTAAGAAGAACTTCTTGCTGATTACATTACAACATCAAAACTGATAATTAAAACACTAAAATAAAACTGTAAAAACTTAAATATTTCGCTTAAAAATACTAGAAAGGATGCCTGCTTAGTCTCAGCTGAGAGGCACTCATTCCATAGCTTTGGACCTCTATAAAAGAGAAAAAATGTGTCCATTTGAGAAAGCTTTATTAGGTAACCTAACATCAGTGTGGTGTTGGGTTGTAGGTTACCTAATCTTAAGTTAACCTAAGATTACTTAGGAAAAGTCACAAAGACCCTGAATCGTTAGTGATAAACCTATAACAGGTCTCCGATTCTAGTCTCTCGATAAGTGGTCTGCTGGGGGTATCAAAACTGCTGTTGTTTACAGGTCATAGGCACTCAAAGCAAATTCATTATGCTGAAAGATTTATTAAGGTTCTTACAACCGATGGAAAGTTAAGTTACCTGTTGCAAATGTAGGATGGAGTATTTCTTTTGGAATGCTACTTCCAAGAGGTGATGTTGCAAAATCGGAAAATGATTCACTTTTGTCGTCATCTCTAACAACTTCCTTTGTGTCACATTCTTGTAAGTCATCTCTTGATGTCCACAATGAAGGCAAAGGAGAAATATCATCTTCTTGGCTTTGTGATGCTGGTTCTTCGCCTGAATCTTTATCATTTTCTTTCCCCGCCCTGAATTTAGATCAAATAAACATTAAAAACATATTGGGTTTGATTAGAAATTCGAAGAACATTGCGGTTGCGTGCCTGTCAACAAAGTTAAGGCAAAAAGTAAGAGCAGATATTTTAAAAAACAAAAATTTAGCTCTGGCACATAACAATGCCATTTGCGATTGAAAAGAATAAATTTCACACCTATGAGTGCACAAATCAAAATAAACACGGATGACAAAACTTGTGGTTTTGTTTATTGTGATTTGCTTGGCTGTGTTGGAAGGCGTGAAATCTATTCTTTAGAGTGATAAATCTACCCAAATCTACGGTTTCACAAAATCTACTCTTGCCAAAACAAAGTACATTGAAACAGTATATAGTGTAAAAATCCTTTGATTTTCAAAACAACCACACACAAAATTATATTAAATTGCTTTGAGTAAGGAAAGCCTTTGATTCTGCAATTTAACCCTTTAACTCCGGGAAGGGCCACGTGGCCCATTGCCAAACAATATAAAACGTCATTTTTCCAGGAGGTAAATACAGGCAAAAACGTTTCATAAATTTCAGATATTTCAACGCAAGTTTCTTTCTTGAATTAAGTTGGTTTTTAAGTGCTACCCCCTGCAAAATCAAACTTAGACGGGGTTTTCCTGTTAATTGGGAATAAATCCTGGTGTAGAAGGGTTACTCTGTGTAGGTTTATTCTTCTGAAAATAATTAAAATGCTGACATAAAAAAGTTAGTTTATTTGAAAGAAATATTACCATGAAGCTCTCGGAGGTAACGCAGAATTTTGATTTGCAACTGCAATAAAAAAATACGTCAGCTTTTGAAAAAATTACGATGACAAAACAAAAAATTACAATACGATACAACAGGGTTAGCCTGACTACATCTATCAGGCTTAAGTTTTGCTGCTGCGGAGGAGATGCGGGGAAAAAACCCCCACGAAATGCACACCCTTATATTAAATATATTTATTCATGATTAGAAGTGCTAAGTACATATACTTACGTTCATTAATATCATCACCCCAGTCCTCCTTCGTGTCAATTTGTTCCTGAAATACACAAAAAACAAAAAATTACTAACAAAACAAACCCTAGAAATTTTTGAGCCTTAGAAATTAATTGCAGTTTAAATATATAAACTAAAATACTTATTTTAAAAAAAATTAACCAACCTGCTCAATATCTTGACTTTTCCTTAAAAAAATATAAACACTATTAAAAAAATACGACTTTCAAAAATCATTATTTTAGTTTCTTGAGTTATAAAAAGCAGAGAAAATTTTTATCGAGTGCTTTCAGAAAACGAAGACACATATAAGATCTTAGCAGTAAAACTCGTGGTGGTATTTCCCAAAAGATTTCTCTAAACAAAAACTGCATAAGCTTAGGCCTTAGAAAATTTAATTTAATTACCCAACCGGCGAGTGTCCCAAAAAACTATTGGTCCTAGTGAAAAATCTATTTCACATATCAATATGATATATAAAAACATATAATACTTTTTAATAGTTGAGTTGACCCTTTCACCCCGGGAAAGGCCATATGACCCATTGACAAACACCGTAAAACGTCATATTTTTAGGAGGTAAATGCGGGCAGAACTTTATAGTAATTTCATATATTTCTATTAAAGTTTATCTTATGAATTAAGCTGGCTCGCATGTGCTACCCCCTTCAAAATAAAACATGCATAGGATTTGTCTGTTTAGCAGAAATAAATCCGGGCGTGAAATATTTTCCACTATCGGCGCAATAATTGCTGAATTAACTGATTCCGAAGCTAAGAGTTGGATATGTTCAATGTATAACAGTTTTGGTTGAGCTCGGTAAATGAAATGAATAAAACCAATTTGAGTTTAATGAACCTATCCTCTTTTCATTCAACTTTATACTATTTATATATCGATAAGTAAGTAGGTCGTCGTAGCCAGAGGTGACCCAAAGGCTCATTTTTCATTAGCTACTGCTATTAGATAGGGGTTGGTGTGACCACTCTCTCTGGTCAATTTTGACCACTTACACCAGTATCGACTGGTACTCATTTGGCGACCTCGAAAGGATGGACAGCTGAATTGGCTGTGGGTTTTGTATTTTGAGGTACCGACAGCTGGCCCCGAGCCTGCGCTCTCACAGAGAGTTTGGCTTTGAAACGCAGCGTCTTAACCACTTAGCCACTTGACTCTTGTATAGATAAAATCCTCGCTGTACTCATTGTTTGCGATCTTCATGATTGTTTAAAAAACTTAAACTCCCAGAACATATTTTGCACACACAAAAAAATTTTTTAAAACCATTTGAAAAATTGACATATGCATGAAACGTATAGTAACTGAGCTAACCTGCGTTGTAATTGAGATTTTTGGAAGTTCTCTAACAGATCTTTTTCGTAAGTTAGATGTTTTCTGTGAAATAAAACAACATCAAGTTAAAACAGCGCACATGTCTAAAATTTTCGAGAAGCAAATAAAATAATTTAAAGTTAATAATAATAAAAAATACTGTTCATGTTCCGGAGGAATTCCGAAAAACATTTTCTGTTGGAAAAACGCACGCCTAGCTTAGATGAATTATTTTATCCTGTTTGGGTTCTTTTGGGAAATTATGATTCTGCAACCGCGAGTTTTCTACGTTGAAACATTTTATTGCCTTTTATTGAAATGCGTAAAAAAATTGCGAGCTCAGTAACATAAATCTATTGTTGAATTCGCCCTTAGACATCCTGTGCCGATACTGCGCTTTTTCGAAAGGTTGCAACTAAGCGTCTGGATGGCTGAGACCTCGTGGAAAATCTGAGACCTCGAGAAAAATTTATCTTAAATTTAAATTCATAAACACAAATGCATTATATCAAAGTATGTAAGCATTAAGTTAAAAAATAGTACCTCCTGATCCTGCACTCCCAAAAAATCAGTCATATTACCCCCGGACAGATCCTACGATCCACTGATAAACACCGTTCAATGTCATATTTTTTAGGGGCTACATGTAAACACTACATTTCAAAGACTTTAAGTTCATCTCTTTAATTTATATAAGCTTGCTTGTGCACTCCCTACAAAATAAAACCTCATAGATAGAAATTCTTGTTGAAAAAAGTTGTGAAAAAAGAAAAAATATATTTAGTCCTTACCCTTGTTGCATATCGTCTTTTGTGAAACAAGCATTGTCATCTCCCATTTCATGCAAATACATGCAATCCTAAAAAACCAACAACAGTCAGATTACTGAACGTAGAGAATCGGTAAATCAGGTTGCTGCCAAAAAATATCAATGACAAAATAGACAACTTGTGCTATGGCAGCCTCTTAGAGGAAGAAATAACAGAGGAAAGCGGAGAAGGACTTATATCGATGACACCGGGTTTGCCACAGCTGGAGAAGTAAGAACTGCAATGACGGGCAGATGTGATTGGAGGGAGAGGATTTTAATTTTATATTTCGTTGCAAGTATTTTCAGATCTCATAAGCAACCTGCAAAAAATAAAGAAAAGCTTTGGTTTTTTAAAAGCATCCCGCTAAACATAACAGTATATTTGGTCAATCAACAAATGCTTTTCGACAAAAAACAGCTTTTCATCATTAGACCTTTACCTGTTTCAGAATATGTTAAATTATAAATTAATAATAAGAATAAAAAGGCATACCGACACGTAAGAATGCTCAAAATACCAAATGAAAACTCACCGGATTTTTACATTGCATATTTCGTAGAAAATGTGTACAATATTTCGTTGTTCCAAGTGACACCCTGTAGATAAAAAATCCTCAATTTGATAACAAAGATAAAAAAGATGAAACAGCGTAAGACCTGACATTAAAACAACCTGATTAAGCTCCAGTGCCGACTTAGGAGTTTGATGAGTGAACCTTTTCAAAGTTTAAACTTCCAAGTAGCCAATAAAGCAAGCAGGTTGGTTTAATGTCAAAACATGGACCTTAATAGTAAGCAAGTAAGTTGTTTTAATATCAAAACATGGACCTTAGTAAGCAAGCAAGTTGTTTTAATGTCAAAACATGGACTGGAAATAAATGATGTTTCTTCAAGTTAATGCGAACGCTCCCAGATAAGAGAAATTTTGATTTCAAGTTTTGGGCAAGTAAACGTAGCCGCAGATGACTGAATGATGTCCCAAACTCTAAGTTTGGGACATCCTTTTGAGCACAATTTTATAATTGTAGCCACACAGACTTCATATCTCAACATTAGAAAATCATTCTAAGAGATGAAGGTGAATGTTTTATTTACCTCAGAGTCCTACCATCTTGTTCTATATTATTCACAGCCACAATTGCTTTCAAGTTTTCCTGTAAATGAGAAAAACAAATTTACCCTTTTAGGATTGGTTCCATTTTTAATAACAAGTAAATCCAAAGTATATAATTATTTCGTTGGGAATGGCATGAATAAAGCAACTTAATTAAAGAAATGACACTTCCTGAAAATGTGTTTACCTCCTGAAAATATGTTGCTTTACGTTGTTCAGCAATAGGCTATCTAGGCAGCGGTTAAAGGTAATCCGAAAAGATAAAATTTGCATCAGTTGCTGAAGTATTTATTTAACGTTAAAATTCTTTCGTATCAGTGTTACACGTTATAAAAATTTAAAACTTTCAAATGTTAATTTGATGTGGCACTCAGTTTTAAAACTACCAATATGTTCCATTTTTATATGGCATTCGAAAATACGACTCGCTTCTCAGACTGGCAACGGAGGAATTTGATTGATTGGTTCTTCATCAGTACGTGAAAGCCATATTTTTCAAAACCTTATTGGACGGACGTTGCCTCAGAAAACAATGACAAGGAGAGGGCTTCTTTGTTTGGGTCTTAGCGTCTTGTACGTACCTCACTGTGTTCGGCCCATACGTCAAGCTGCGGTCTAAATATTTTCCAATTTGACCTCGTAATAGTTCAATAACTGTATAGTCCTCAAAAATCTTTCAGCACCAAATATTTTTTACGCAATTTCGAAGGTAAATAAGCGAAATTAAAAGCTTTAACGGTAGGAAAAAACCGTGAAAGAACCATACCTCGTCTTTGCTGTATGTGACATATGCACTGGCACTTGGACCCTGAATGAAGAAATCCATTTTTCAATAACCAGACAAAGATACAAGTGGTGTCACTTCAAAAAAAAGTCCCATCTTGCAGAATAGTTGAATCAGAGTAAATCAATTTTTGAATACGCTTCGGATACTACAATTTAAAACTAAATAACAATTTTAATGTCTCGTACGAATTCTTTGGATACGAAATGTGTGCCAATAATCGGAGTTAGTCCCAAATAATTTAAACAACAGAAGCTGCAAAGTCACTGTTAATTCCTACTGTCTCGTCGGAATTCTTTCAATACGAAGCATGCATCGATAGTAAAAATTTCATTGTGAAAAAGTAAGCTGTTGTTAATTTCTAATGTCTCGTTGCAGTTCTTTGGTTACGAAGCGTGAACTGATAGTCCGAGTAACAGTCCTCAGTGAGAAAACAGCAGAACCTGAATTTAATTTTTGTATTGTGAAAAAGAAAAGAAATTGTTAATTTCTAATGTTTCGTTGCAGTTCTTTGGTTACGAAGCGTGAACTGATAGTCTGAGTAACGGACCTCAGTGAGAAAACAGCAGAACCTGAATTTAATTTTTGTGTTGTGAAAAAGAAAAGAAATTGTTAATTTCTAATGTCTCATCAAAATTCTTTAGAAAGGAAGCGTGAACAGCAGGGGTGGAAAAAATATTTTACTTTCTAGGGCCGCTGAAAATTTACGAAAAACTTTCCGCGAGAACTAGCCGTAAAAATACTGTATAATTTATAATTACCCACGAGATCTGAGAGATAATTACTATTATTGCAAAACACAAAAAAATTTCTACCACACTCAAAAACTATCTGGGACCATTGGTGCTGTGGTCCGCTACTTTTTCCACCCCTGGTGAACAGATAATCTTGGTAAAAGTCCATCATGATTTAAACAACAGAAACTGAAAATGATGTTTTAATTGTGAAAAAGCAAAACGTAACACTCTGAAGTTCGAAGTTCCATGTAAACGCACGGCAAATTAGCACACCTTGCTAAAACTGGAACCAATCTGAAAAGTCATACAGGCTTGAGCTTCTCGTGTTAAGGGCCCCTAAGATTAAGTCTATGATAATTTAAATTCCCACAACAATTAACAAATTAAAAAGAAAAAGTATATGACAAAAAAAAATATATAAATGTCTAATTCAAACCTGAGGACCTGCATAATTAGTACTTGGGTTAACAATGACTTTTAATATTTTCCCATATTTTCCAAAATATTCTGGTTTTCTCAGCAGCTAAAAAATTAAATAAATTAACTTCTACAAAAACGTTTAAACAACAAATAATGAAAAGCAGTTTATAACTATTTGCCAATTAATCAAACGTGCTAATAAAGTAAAATATACTCATGAAATGAAAAATCTCAAAAACGTACTTCTCCATCAGCCAATCGTTGTGACAACCCAACCACAAATAATAGGTTTTTTTGTATAACTCTGAAACAAATAAAAGAAAGTGGAAATTTCTTGAAACATTTGGTTAACTGATTTAAAACTACAGCTGACATAAAACAAAATTTACCATAGGTCATCTTTATATGCAAGTGACACAATTAATAGTCACAGTCTCCAGAGACCTCAAAGAGTCCATATCTTCATACATTGGGGGTATTTTTTATTGTAATTTTACACCTGACAGGAATCACATACCTCACATTTGAAAGATGTTTTCTGCTCTCTGATATTTTTTGTTTTCTTTGCACTTCTCTCTGTTTTCTTTCCTTTTTGATTTTCTGTATCCTGAATAGAAATTTTCACCATTCACGACAATATGACAAAAGAGCAGGGATAAATAAATAAATATCTTCTGCCTAAGGCACTGTTTATGTGAGGAAAACCATCGTATCTTCCAGGCTTTGATCTGAGATCTCACCTACTGGCATAATCATTTGCATTTTTCCTCTTACCTTTATATGGCAGATGGGCCAGCCTAGTTAGATCAGATCTTGCTCTCCAAGAGGTGGGATCTCACAACAGTGGGATGAAATTTTCCATATAAATGCTGGAAGGTGGAATAAAAGCTGAAAGGTGGAATGAAAGCTGGAAGTTGGAATGAAAGCTGAAAGGTGGAATGAAAGCAGGAAGGTGGAATGAAAGCTGGAGGGTGGAATGAAAGCTGAAAGTTGGAGTGAAAGCTGGAAGATGGGATGAAAACATCAGTTTTCATAAAGCGTTTATTTTATCTTTTGTCTAAATTTCTCTTGTCTTTCAGCACATAGCCTGGAAGTGGGATGATTTCTCATATAAACAAAGGCCCTAAAAATTACCCAAGGGTTTAGTACCACTTGACTTTGGTAGGGGGGTGTGTCCTATATCTTTGGGTCTGGGACTTCAGATTCAATTTAATATATTTGTGGGTCTGAAAACTTTTCATCACAAAATAAACTTTAGCTATAAATTTGAAACCTTATATTTTTTATGCTTTTATTCTATTAGATTTTTGGGTCAGCTTTTTTTGAGTCAGCTTTTTTTGAGTCAGCTTTTTTTGGGCCAGATTTCCTTGGACATGCCCTCCTATCTGGGTTAGATGGTACTGCCTCTCCTGGGAAAAGTTAGGTGAAGACAAAGATTGGGCTTTGAAAATAAAAATGTGAGAAAATAAAAGCAAAATTAGAGAACGAAAAACCACAAACATGCAAAAAGAAAATTATATAATAATTCATAGGAAATAACCAAAGATTGAATGGTTTCTTTTCAATTCAGGTATTATTTCTTGAACAAAATAGCAGTGAAAAACAATTGAAAAAAGCAAAGAGGAATATTATCATTATTTGTGAAACCTTACTTGCCTTACTTCTATATGTAACAGTAATTACAATTTTTCAATAAGAATTGAAGAAGATGGAAACATATTTGCTGCTGCATCAGATCTAAACATGTCACAATAAATAATACATTTAAATTGCTAAGCTCTAAAAAATAGACTGATAACTTACTCATCTTTTGGAAGGGGTTGATACATAGCAGGGTCTTCAGAATATGCCTGAAAAAAGGACAAGAAGATATGGTTTGAAATTAAATTTTAAAATGAAATCATAGATAATACAATTACACGGTTTTAAGGCCTGAACATTTCTTGAAGAGCAAGATGATAAAAACATACCTTTCTTGACGGGCAAGATGACAAAAACATACCTTTCTACAAGCTGGACATAATCCATTTTCATCAGTTCGTATTCTGTGCCAACAAAACCTACATATCTGAAACAAAAAATTAGTTAAAATTATAATATGAATACCATGCCATAATTTATTTCCAGTAATATCTTTCCTGGTATACTAAGAGCCTGTTTTTATGAGCCCGGGCTGGCTATATCTTGGCTAAGTGAGATCTCACTTATCATTTAATCATGGTAAAAACCTTATCATTGAAAATAGAGCAGTTACAATGAGCCTGGGTAACTGGACACCTATGCTGAGGTGAGATATCCCCTACTCCTTGGTGAGATCTCACCAAGCTAAGGCAGAAATTTCTCATATAAACACTCCAGCCTGGGCTGACTTTCAAATTTTGTCATAGAAATGTTTTGCCCAAGACAGGCTTTCAAAATTAAGCTCCCACACATGCATGCTATGAACATTTCCCTTCATGTGACTTGTAAATTTGACACCAAAACCAAGCTTTCCAGCCAGCTTGGGGCAATTTTTCTCATATAAACATGGGATGAAAAACACTCAAGCCAGACTGGGCTCATCTTAACAGGTCAGGAATGCATGTAAACAAAACACAACTGTTTCTTATAGAGGAAGTGTTACTCCCAACATGTGTCAACATGCCCTGTGTGATTGATTTTTCTAGCATTGTCTTCTACTGGTGGATTCAAAGGAAATTAGATATTACCAATGTTCATAAATCCATTTAAATGACAAAAGAAAAAGGAATTAAACACCATCAAGATCAACAGACAAATAAAATTCAAGCAGGTTAAATAACACCAAACAATTCAATTTCACATTGTTTACCTAAATCAAAATAAAATATCTAAGGCCTGGTTCAGACGTCGAGCCAGAGTCGCGCCGCGCCAAGGAAATTCCTTCTAGCACGGCAGTGGTGCGACAATGGCTCGACGTCTGAATCGCGCCACCATTCTAGCTCGAGCTAAATATCTGGCTTGGCAGATTTTGCCGTGCCGCACGGCAGTGGCTCGGCAACGGTTCGGCAATGATTCAGACGTCGAGCCAATGCCGTGCCAGAATCAATTTTTTGCTCTCTGTTCCGCAGTTTTGCAGTGTCCTGAAGAACAAGGCATGCGCAGAATATGTTCTGTTTTTGCCGCCAAGACATCACACATCAACAACAAACGAAAACGAAAATGGCGTGCAATTCATCGTCAACGTTTTGAAGGTTTTGAAATTGGTTATTGCCAAGATCCTAGCGCAGATCAGCCGAACTTATTAGATGAAATATCTAATGAGGGAGTTGACGACAGTTTTGATGACGAGATGGCGATGAAGATGATAAATGGAAGAAAGAGAAAGAAACCTGCCAGTAGTAGTGAAGGTGCAAAAAGGGGCCTACTACGGAACGTGATGCTGCTGCTGCTGTACCTAAAAAGAAGCAGAAATTGTCTCAAGGCCAAGAAAGAAATAAAGCAAAATGGACGCCACGTAAGATAGTTGATTTGGTAGATATTGTGATCTGTAATGAAAGTTTCAAAAGAAAACTGATCTTCACAAATAGCTACACCAAATTCCACCAATGGTCGCATATACACAGACATAATAAAAGAGCTGGAGAAAAGGTCAGAGGAAAGGGGCACTGCATTTTTGTTTTCAGTCACACAGGTTAGAAATAAATTTAAAAAGTTAGTGGCTGATTGCAAGAAAGCTGCTCTCACTGCTACAACTGCCAGTGGAATAACCAGGTTTCAAGAGAAATATGGGCAATGGTTTACAAACCTTTTTCCTGTTGTTAAGCAAAGGGCATCATGTGATCCAGATCAAGCCACATAACCATCAACTATTGCCATTGACAAACGTGTTTCTGGAAATGAGGATCTACATCTTCTGGGCAAGACAATAGCTATGATGACGCTGAACGAGAAACAAGGAAGGAAGCTGAAGGAACAAAGCTATTTATCCCAGTAAAAGGGGCTGGAAATGCTTAATGACACAATTTAAAAAGCTGATAAAACAGACCAACTAATCAACTTTTTCAAAGAAGAAAATGAACAATCAAGGGAGCATAAGCTGCGTCTCTTTCAACTGATGTTTGCTCAGGCACAAACAAGCACACCAACAACCCCAAGACAACCAATGCAGCATTCGCAACAAACAGGTTATCTGGCACAGTTAAGGAGCCCAGTTAATTACCAAAGCCAAGCCAGTTTCTCTGGATCGATAGAACCACAATTTCATGACAATGAAACTTATGGACAAGAGTGGTAGCTGTTACTGCTATTAATATTAAACTTGGGAATCAAGGGTACACTGTTAGTTATTGTTATTCATTGTCATTTTGTTATTTTGGAACGAACAAAAAAATTTATGTCTACCAAGGTCTTTATATTTTGGTATAAAATTCTATGTTTCTTTTTCTAATCTTTTATTTCTGTGTTTAGTGGCTTCAATAGAAAAAAAGCCATGCTGTATACCATGCAAATTATTAAGAAATGTTTTTCATCTTCTATTGAGTTGGATCAACACATGGAACACACCCTTTCATGAGGTTTTAAACAGGTATACTCTCAGGTGCAGGTATACTCTCAGGCCTGGAATCAGTCTGAAAAGTTTAGGTATCTTTGGGAATGCATTCTCAGTGCAAATATATTTAATTACAAATCCATCCACACATTTGTTTTCGTGGATAAGAAATCTACATGGTAAAAAAAGGAATCTATTGGAACAATGGCTTTTTTGCACACAAACACCAGTCACATGAAATTGTTCTCTCTTTGCAATCTGGGCTGGGAATAGACGTTTCCCCAGCAATTAATTTTTCTGAAAAAATCAACCCAGCACATTTTTATTCCAACCTCCAGTTATTAATTTCAAATAAATCTTTCTTTGAAACAAATAAGAAAATTTAATCTTCATTCCTTTTGGAATAAAATTGCCATTTTTCTTTTGCCCAGGGAACGCCCTGCTTATTAAATTTAATGATTTATTCAAATTCCCTTTTCTCTCTGGTCCTGATGGTACTACACTGAACCAACAACTGAATAACATTGACCAAGTTGAATGAGAACCATTATAAAATCATGTTATTAACAACTTGTTCTCTTTGATTAGTAATTATCAAATAAATGTTTCATGACAAATGTTTTATACAACAGTTTGTGTTAATTTCTCTTCCCATAGTTTATCTTTCAGGGCATTTCTCACAGCTTCTGCACCTGCATGACGGTCATTTTGCTGGCCACAATTTCTCATCAATAACATTTCCCTTACATCCTCCCTTGGGCGTCTTTGGTTTGTCGTTGCATCAACATTAACATCCCAAGATTGAGCCATGGTGTCTCCTTTCCTGATACATACATTGTGCAATACGACACATGCCAGGGAACATGCTTTCACAACATCTTTTGTTGAATCGCATTTCCTTTGTAAAATTCTCCACCTTCCTTTTAACATTCCAAAAGCTGCCTCAGACACCATTCGTGCCCTGCTAAGCCTGTAGTTGAAATAACGTTCATCTTGTGTTAATGTTGCACGAGAAAATGGCTTCTGCAACCATGGCAAAAATGGAAAAGCACCATCCCCCAAAATAAGAGGTCCAATGTTAACACCTTTGACCGCCTTAGACAATATTTGAAATGGTCTTGTTTCTAATATGCATTTGAAAAGTTTTGTTGCCTGGAAAATGGTAGAGTCATGGGTGTTACCAGCCCAGCCTGAGCTAGCCCATATAAATCTATACTTGGCATCAACAATGGCCATCAACACAATAGA